>PVJS01046664.1:0-15718 GCA_004027185.1 Glis glis
ATAGTTTGAAGTCAGGTATTGTGATGCCTCCTGCATGGTTCTTGTTGCTGAGACCTACTTTGGCTATTCTGGGTTTTTGTTGTTCAAAATGAATTTAAGGGCAGATTTTTCTATGTCAGTGAAGAATGACTTTGGTAATTTGGTAATTTAATGATTTGGTAATTTAATGGGTATTGCATTGAATCTGTAGATCACTTTTGGAAGAATGGCCATTTTGATGATATTTATTCTGCCTACCCAAGAGCATGAGAGATCTTTCCATCTTCTAAGATCCTCTTCAATTTCTTTTTTCAAGGTTTTATAATTTTCCTTGTAGAGGTCTTTTACCTCCTTGGTTAGGTTTATTCCCAAGTATTTTATTGTTTTGGGGATATCCTGAGTGGAAATGTCTTCTGGATTTCTTTTTCAGTGGATTTATGGTTGGCATACCGAAATGCTTCTGATTTTTTAAGATTGATTTTGTATCCAGACACTTTGCTAAATTTGTTGATCAGTTCTATGAGCTTTTTAGTTGAGTTTGTTGGATCTTCTAAGTATAATATCATGTCATCTGCAAATAGAGATAGTTTCAGTTCCTCTTTTCCTATTTGTACTCATTTTATTTCCTTCTCTTGCCTTATTCCTCTGGCTAGAGTCTCGAGTACTATATTGAAAAGTAAAGGGTACTCTCAAAGTTTTTCCCCATTCAGTATGATGTTGGCTGTGGGCCTACTGTATATAGCCTTTATGATGTTGAGGTATGTTCCTTCTATTCCAATTCTCTGCCATGTATTTATAATGAATGGGTGTTGGATTTTGTCAAATGCTTTTTCAGCATCTACTGAAATGATCATGTGATTTTTGTCTTTAGTTCTGTTTATGTGGTGGATTACATGGATTGTTTTTCATATGTTGAACGAGCCTTGCATCCCTGGGATGAACCCGACTTGGTCATGATGTATGATTTTCGTGATGTGGTTTTGAATGCACGTTGCTAGTATTTTGTTTAGAAGTTTTGCATCTAAGTTCATCAGCAATATAGGTCTGTAGTTATCTTTTCTTGAGCTGTCTTTCTTTGGTTTTGGTATTAGTGTGATGTTGGCTTCATAGAATGTATTTAGGAGCGTCCCGTTTCTTTTTATTTCAGGGAATAGATTGAGGGGTATTGGGATTAGTTCTTCTATAAAGGTTTTATAAAATTCACCTGGGAAATCATCTGGACCTGGGTTTTTCTTTGATGGTAGGCTCTTTATTGCTGCTTCAATCTTGTTAATTGCTATTGGTCGATTTAAATTTTCTGTCTTTTTTATTCAACTTAGGAAGGTTGTACATGTCTAGAAATTTGTCTATTTTTTCTAGGTTTTCCATTTTGTTGAAGTATAGTTTTTCAAAGTAGTTTATGATTATCCTCTGGATTTCCATACTGTCAGTGGTAATATCATGTTTTTCATCTCTTATTTTAGTAATTTGGGTTGATTCTCTCTTTCTTTTCGTTAGGTTGGCTGGTGGTTTATCTATCTTGTTTATTTTTTCAAGGAACCAGCTTTTGGGTTTGTTGATTTTTTTTTATTCTCTACTTCATTGACTTCTGCTCTGATTTTAATAATTTCCTGTCTTCTACTAGCTTTGGGGTTAGACTGTTCCTGTTTTCCAAGGGCTTTGAGGTGTGTCATTAGGTTATTTATTTGGTTATTTTCTGTTCTTCTTACTTGGCACTCAGTGCTATGAGTTTTCCTCTTGATACTGCCTTCGGGGTGTCCCAGAGATTTTGATATGTTGTGTTTGCTGGATTGCTCCTTTTACCAGTAAGAAATGACCTTCTTTGTCTCTTCTGATAAGTTTAGGTTTGAAGTCTGATTTGTCTGATATCATAATTGCTACTCCTGCTTGTTTTCGAGCTCCATTAGCATGGATTACCTTGCTCCATCCCTTCACCTTTAGTTTGTGAGTATCTTTACTTGTAAGGTGTGTTTCTTGCAGGCAACATATAGATGGATTGTGATTTTTAATCCATTTTGCAGCCTTATGTCTTTTGATTGGGGAGTTGAGGCCATTTATATTCAGCGTGATTATTGAGAGATGGGTTTTTATTCCTAACATTTTGAAATTTAATTTCTGTTTGAGGTAGTGTTTGTTCTTTGCCTAATTGTTTGATGGAAATCACTGTTTCTCTGGTTCTGGTGTTTCTGTATTATTTCTTGTTTGTAATTAACCTCTGAGCATTTTCTCTAGTGCTGGTTTGGAAGACAGAAAGTCTTTCAGCTTCTGTTTGTCATGGAAGGTTTTTATTTCTCCATCAAATTTGATAGATATCTTTGCAGGGTAGACAAATCTTGGCTGGAAGTTGTTTTCTTTCAGAGTTTGGAATGTGTCACTCCAGTCCTTCCTGGCCTTCATGACTTGGTTTGGAATGTTGAGAGTGATTCTTACTGGTTTGCCTGTGAATGTTACTTGCTCTTTTACTCTTGCTGCCTTTAAGATTCTCTCCTTGGCCTCTCCATTAGTCCATTAGTCAGTTTGATTATTATGTGGTGTGTTGAACCTCTTCTCTGATCCTGTCTATTGGGGGTTCTATATGTTTTCTGTACCTGTGTATAGACCTCTCTTTCTATGATTGGAAAATTTTCTAATATTATTTCTCTGAATAGATTATTGATTCTTTTAGTTTCAGCTTCTAATACCTCTTCTATGCCTATTATTCTTATGTTTGCTCTTTTAAGACTGACTGAGATCTCTTCAATGTCCAATTCATGCTGTCAAATTGTTTTCTCTAATTTATATACTATGTGTTCATTTTTGGAGAGGTCATCTAAGAGTGAGATTCTGTTTTCCATGTGGTCTAGTCTATTGTTGATGGTCTGTATTTATACCTTCATTTCAATAATAATTGAAATGAATAATAATAATAATTCACTTCCTTCAGAGCTTCTTTTTGATTCCAGTTCAGGGTGTCGGATTCTTTGCTTATTTGATCCTTCATTGCTTTCAGGCTCTCTCTGAATTCTTTTCAGAAATCCTGTATAATTTCCTCTATTGAAGTTCTGAATTGTTCTTCTGGCAATCTTTGCACTTCTGAGTTGGCAGGTTCTGTTTTTGTGGGATTGTGGGGGCTCATTGTTTCTTTGCTATTCTTCCTTTTCATGATTTCAGTTTTCTTATGTTTATACCTTTGTTGCTTTTGGTAGTTCTCTCTCTCTCACTCTATATGTATCGTATGTCTAATCCCTCTCCCTTTATGGTTTCTTATCCTGGAGGTAGATAGTTGTTACTAGATGAGCCTTAAAGGTGAATAGCCTTTCCTGAATGGTTATTCTCACTTTCTCGGTATAATGTCCATTTGCAGGCCCTATTCTTGTTCTCCTTCAGTGATTGGGACCCTTGCCTGGTGCCTCTCACTACCTGTGCCGGTGACCAGTGCCGCTATTGCCCTTCTCATTGCAAGCGGGGGTCTACGCGGTCTCCACTTGGGCTGTCCCTATGTTTCTCTCTATCTACACCTATGGCAGGTGTCACTAGCAGGGGGCTCTGGGCTTGTGTCTCTCTTTGCCTACAGAAGGAGCTGGTGTCGCCTTGCCTGTTTCTGTGCAATCACGGAACTCCACGTTTTCCACAGAGAGGGCTGCTTTGGTCCAATTTTTCTCAGGTACCACAGCTGTATGTCCTGTGGTGATTCCCGGGGACTCAACAAGGGTGCTATAACCCACGGGCTGCAAGTCTGTCCCACCCAAATTCACCAGGGACTGTCTGTTTATCCACGCATCTACCATGTGCCACAGCAGACCCCACCCCCACTTCTGCCGGGGCAATCCGCACCATCTCAGACCCCACGTGAGTCCCTGTAGTGGCGCTGGGTGGTCTCCCCCTGGGGTGGCTCGTTGACTTATGGTCTCATTGAGTGCTGGTCTTAATCTCTGGGGGGGGGGGCTCAGTCGCTGCTGAAGGCTCTGGTCAGGCCTCCAGGCCCTGGGGACTCTGCCTAGTGTGGATCGAACTGCTGCTCGCTCCTGTCACTGATGCTCTGTAGTACTGGTTCCAGAAGAGCTCCCTGGCTGCCTTGTTGGTGGCCTGCAGAAGCCGCAATGCCGGTTACTGTCAGCACAGTTTGACCAAGACGACGCCGCTACTGCTTCTGCCAATGCAGCAGTTCAGTCTGTGTCGCACGTGGAATGAGTCACTGCTCGCCTTCACTGCTGCTACTTTGCAGCCGCTGGATTCACAGTAGGTTGCTGGTGTCTCTGCTGGTCTTGTGCAGGAGCCACAATGCTGGTAGCCGCCGGCCTTTTAATACCTTTTCTAGATAATTGATGCCATTCTGTGACAACTCATGAAATTAACAACAGGTATTAAAAAAATAGTTAAAAGGTAGAGCTTAATTCCACATAAATGCAATTATGTATTTTCCTACATCACAATCCATTAGTCTATCTAGCACTTCAAGTGGACAGTATCAAAACATACATAAGTTTATAATATGTATTCATCTTTTGAAACCTTTTATTTTCTGAGATATTCGGATATCCAAATAGTTTCACATTTATTTATTTATTTATTTATTTATTTATTTATTTATTGTGGTACTGGGAATTTTACTCAGGGGCATTCTACCTCTGAGCTACACCCCCAGCCCTATTTTATTCTTTTCATTTTGAAACAGGGTCTCACTAAATTGTGGAGGGCCTCACTAGTTACTGAGGCTGGCCACAAACCTGTGATCCTCCTTCTCAGCCTCCCAAGTATTGGGATTACAAGCATGCACCAGCACGCCTGGCTATAGTATCACATTTAATAATAAAATATTGAAATACCAGATTGAGAAATTTCATTCCCACTTTCATTTTTAAAATCTTTTAGAATTGGAAGATTGTGATGCTCAGCGTGTAGTATTAAAGTTTTCAAAAATGCTTTTTCTTCAGAATTCAAATTTGATTATTGGTCACAAATATCGTCAGTTATTCTTGCAGTGAAAGTTTCACTTCTTTAATTGCAACGATAAGCCAGGTAATCAGGTATGAATGACATCAGTTTGACTGTTAATCATTCTTTCAATCAAAAAGAGTGTTCTCTAAAAGTGTGGCTAGTTCAGCTACTTACCAAAGCAATTGTACAAGTGTTTTAATCCAAGAGGACAATACTACACTGGTAAAACTGTTTTATGCATTCTTCCAATTTCATTACACAGAATATTAAAACCATGTGATATCAAACATCAGTACTGAATGCAATTAATAATGCTATCTGCTTCGTGTAATTTATTCTTAAGATGTCATTCTTTATACTATGTGTGTGTGGAAACAAATGATACAATAGTCCTAATTTGATCTGGAGCCACTACCTTGATTCATAGGAAAGCACCCAAAGTTTTATACTGCATTGTCCTTGTACCATCAGGAAAAAATGGGAGCACAGTAAAAAAGCCACATAAAATTGTGACAGTTGGTATGAAAATTGTTTTGACCTCATGGATATCTTAAAAGAGTCTTGTTAATGCCCAGAGATTTGCATTTCACTCTTGGAGACCCACTGATAAATATCACCTCCTTCCCCTGCTTCCTGATTGCATCTTTTGCTGTCCTCTCTGTGATATCATTTCATAACATTTTCCCTTTCAACAACATCATTTTTTTCTTTTCTCTCCAGCTTTTCTGCTTCAGCCTTAAAAGTTGAATCCTTGTCTCCCCCTCATATCTTGTAAGAATACTATAGGTTTGATCCAGGGATATAATGGTCTGGCCTTCAGATGCAGCACATACCATCAAATTAAACCCTCTGACTAACAGGTATTTGCAGGTGATTGCTTTAGACTCTTTTCTAGTGAACCTGGCACACCCTAATCCTAATTATTTAAATCTCAGATATAGCTTAGTTTCAACAGGTGACTGTGTCTGCCTGTCATGGCATGGACTACTAACCTGACTTCCCATTTACATTCCTGATTCTAAGGCAGGATTTTTGAGAAACCCCAGAGACAGCATTTTAATTTTAAAGTTCATTATGTGACTGTACAGTGTGTCACATATGAGATATTATAATGATATCTTCCATCTAAGAGAAGCAGAAATTTCTCCCAAATTATACAATATTAAATTTTGTAGAATGAAAAGCACCTTATTAAAAATAAATTATCTTAAGTTTCTTAATCACACATTTAATTTAGATTAATTAAGGCATATAATGCATGCTCTAAGTACTAATTGACATTAAATATTATTACCCGGATTTAGCTACTAATTAACTTAATTAGTTTCTGGTAGTTCATTTTCATTAACTTCATTAATTCAATTCCATTGATTGTTTTGAAATTATATAGTTTTACATTTATTAGACTAACTTGCTCAATTTACTGTGTATATACATATATTTATATACATATCATAATGTTGAGACAATAGTAATTTATGAAGATTTTTAAAAATATGTTAAACTATTTGTGCCGGGTGTGGTGGCGCACACTTGTAATTCCAGTACTTTAGGAGGCAGAGACCAGAGGATCCGGGTTCGCGGCCAGCCTCAGCTCTTTCTCTCTCTCTCTCTCTCTCTCTCTCTCCCTGTCTCTCTCTCTCTTTCTCTACCTAGTGAGGCCCTCTGCAACTTCGTGAGACCTGGTTTCAAAATAAAGTATAAAAAAATAGGGCCGGAGGTGTAGCGCAGAGGTAGAACGCCCCTGGGTTCAATACCCGGTACCGCAAAAAAAAAAAAAATGTTAAACTATTTGTCTTGAGGGTACCTCTATACCTTGAGTCTCTACATAAAAAACCTAACTTATTTTAAAAGTGAAAAGAAAAATCTACCACATAAATTGAACAGCTTTCATTCATATGGGCATCGCTTTTAAGTATTCAAGTAGCAATGTAATTATTTCAAAATTTTAGCATGCAAATTTTTTTAATATGTTTTTATTGGTGCATTGTAGTCTCACATCACAATGAGTATCAGTTTGGTATTAACATACATGCACACAGCTCTTGGTGTCCCTCCCCCGCCTCCCCCCAACATGTAGCACTGAGAATGATGTTGGTATAATCTCATATATACACATTGTTTATGACAGTAATTCCATAGACTCACTTCTTTCTTGCCCTTCCCCTTCCCTTGTACCCCTTCCCTTGAAGTACTGAGGGTTCTCTGTTGTCATTGGAGTCCCTTTTGTGTCCCCACTACTCCCTAGGTTGCACATATTAATGAAAACATATGTCCCTTCTTTTTTGTGATTGGCTAATCTCACTTAACATAATGTTCTCCAGATCTTTCCATTTTCTTTCAAATGCTGTTATTTTGTTCTTCTTTATTGCTGAGTAGAATTCCATTGTGTGTATTTCCCATAATTTTGTAATCCATTCATCTGTTGATGAACATCTAGGTTGTTTCCATAATTTAGCCACTGTGAATTGTGCTGCTATGAACATGGGTATGCATATATTACTGTTGTTTTCTAGTTTCAATCCCTTTGGTATGATACCCAGTAGTGGTATAGCTGGATCATATGGTGGATCCATTCCCAGTTTTCTGAGGAATCTCCACACTGATCTCCATAAAATGTATTCTCTCTCCTTCCTTGTACATGTTACTGAGATTGGCATTGATAATTTCATATATGTACATAACATTATTTGAGGTATTTTCTTTATTGACTACCCGATATCTCCCAAACTTTGTGAGATGTTCTGAAGATGCAGAGATGAATTGGTTCCATCCCCTTTCCTGTGTATAATTGAGATCCAGATTTTTCTTTGTGATTAAAACAGTTACCGAGGTCAGAAAAAACACAAAAGAAAGGATGGTGAGTTCTGCCTGAAGTTGGTACATGTGGGACTGGGAGAGATATGGAGTTCAGAAGAGCCTTAAAGAATAGAAAGACTGTATCAGGCAAATGGAACCAGTAGGCAGGAATTCATTATTTTACTTGTAGATTTATTAGCTACTACATGGTTTAGTTTATATGATCTTATTTATTATTTGTACGACATCAAGAACTATATAGCAAAGAGATCATCTCCACTTTACCAGTAAGGTTATTTTTGGAGAAGATCAAGTAAAATGTTAGGGGCAACTCAAATTTCAGTGTTTTTCTTTGGTTTGGTTGCTTGTTTTGTTTTTAATCTTTACCTTATATAAGAATAGCCTTAGCCAAGGATGTAGAGAAGTAGGAACTCTAATACAATGCTGGTGGGATTGCAAATTAGTGCAACCACTTTGGAAAACAGTGTGGAGGATCCTCAGAAGAATGGGAACGAACCTACCATATGACCCAGCAATACCACTTCTAGGCATCTACCCAAAAGATATGAAACCAAACTACCAGACTAATGCATGTGTATTTATGTTTATAGCTGCACAATTCACAATTGCCAAATTTTGGAACCAGCCAAGGTGTCCATCAACAGATGAATGGATTACAAGACTATGGGATATGTACACAATGGAATTTTATGCAGCCATCAAGAAGAACAAAATTACATCATTTGTAGGGAAATGGAAAGAATTAGAGAACATTATGTTAAGTGAGATTAGTCAGTCACAAAGAGTGAAAAGTCTGATGTTCGCCCTGATATGTGGAAGCTAGATAGAATGGGACTTAGAAGGGACTCCAGAAAAAGAAGAAGAAAACTTAAGATGAACAAAGAAGATGACCTAACTGAGGGAGTTGGGAGGGGGGTGGAGGGAAACACACCAAAGCGCATGATGTATATATACAAACTTATAAGACTCAATCACTATGCAGAGCACTAAAGGGAGGGAAAGGGGAGGGAATAGGGTGTGATTTGAGGGAGGGATAAATGAGCAATGTGTGCATGTATGATTCTGCTAACCTGACACTTATCAAATGTATAATTACAATGCACCGGTAAATGAATCATAAAACCTAACTTATTATCTAAATGAACAGAAATCTTAATTTTGGAGTATATTTTGTAACACATAGCTGAGTGTCAGCCAATCACTGCAGCTGAGCTGGACAATCACAGGCTATACCTCTACATACTCTGTGATTGAAGCTCATAAAACTTCCAGAAGCAAATGAATATCTCAAACTTGAACTCTTAATGCACCTCAGGTTTTACTACCTCATACGTTTGACCTTGACTCAGAGTAAAGGTGATTGCTATTGGTCTCATGAGTAGAAAACAATATGAACTGAGTCTTGAAGGTTGGGGAACCTTTGCATAAACAGGTAATAGAGGAAAGGTGTTTCAAGTATAGTGTATAAATGAGCAAATAAGAAACAGTGCAACATCAGGGGTGTGGAGATCAGTGGTGCAGACAGCAATGACTCCCTTGCACCTCAACTCTTTACATATCTCCCTCCATCTTGGATCTCTGTCTTACCCACTGATCCCCAGTATTGAACTACGTAAAAGGTTGTCATATTTCAGAGAGTATAAGCATTTGTCAGAGAAAACATTAATTTTGAAATTTCCTGGTCATAATCTTCAGAAATTGGATTCATTTATCTGTGAGGAAACGGTAGAATCTGCACATTAAAAAGCACTCAAAACAGTTATAGTGTAGGTGGTCTGTGAACTACTACTTTTGTGTGTGTGTGTGTGTGTGTGTGTGTGTGTGTGTGTGTGTGTATGTGTGTGTGCGTGTGTGTGATCCTGGGGCTTGAACCCACGGGTGTTCTATATCTGAGCTACACCCCCAGCACTATTTTATTTATTCATTTATTCATTTATTTATTTATTTATTTATTTATTTATTTATTTATTTTAGAAACAGTGTCTGACTAAATTGTGGAGGGCCTAAGTTGCTGAGGCTGTCCACAAACCTGCAATCCTCTTGTCTTAACCTCCCAAGTACTGGGATTGCAGGTGTGTGCCACCGGTGACTCCTGGCTGTGAACCACTATTTGATAAACAAATCCAGCTCAGATTTGACCAATATTACATCTTTCAGTCACTAGCTATCAATTCAGACATAATGCCTGGTTTACTCCATGGGCTTCTTGTCCTCTTCATTTTGAGTAGCTTAGCTTATCAAATATTATCTCCCATTAAGTCACTTGGTTTCTTCCTTCCTTCTTTTCTTTCACCTTTGGGGGTGTTGGAACTTGAACCCTGGAACATTCTACCTCTATGCTGTAATCCCAGCCCCATATTTGGGGTGAGAATATTTTTATATTTTAAATATACTTTTATTGGTACATTGTAATTATACATCATGATGAAGTTCATAGTGATGGAAACGTACACTCTCACAGTACTTGGAGTATTTCTCTTTGTATTCCCACCTTCTTCCTCCCCTCCCTCTTCATGTTATTGAGATAGGTATTAATAATTTCATATATGTACTCCTTGATAAGGGAAATATCTCCAGACCTTTTTATTCTGAAACAGGCTTTCTTTAAGTTATCACTTGCTGGCCTAGAACCTACAGTCCTCCTTTCTCAACCTCCCAAGTATTGGGATTACAGCCATGAGCCACCATGCCAGGCATTTGGTCCTTTCTTATTCAGCATCTGCTTATTCAACTGCTTAACCTTTGTCACTACTTTGGTACATTGACAAGTGCTTGAATTCCCTTGTGAAAAACTGAACCTGTTTTCTTTTTTCTTTCCTTTCCTTTCCTTCCTTTCCTTCCTTCCTTCCTTCCTTCCTTCCTTCCTTTCTTTCTTTCTTTCTTTCTTTCTTTCTTTCTTTCTTTCATCTATCTTTTTTTTGGTACCAAGGATTGAGTCCAAAAGCATTCTACCTCTGAGCTATATCCCCAGCCCTATGTTATTATTTTTTTAAATTTTGAAACAGGGTCTCACTAAGTGGCAGAGGGCCTCATAACTGAAACTGGCCATGAAACTGAGATCCTCCTGTTTCAGCCTCCCAAGTACTGGGATCACAGGTGTGCATCACTGCCCCCATAGTTAACTTGTTTTCTTGATTCTCAGATGTCATAGTGGGTTGAAAAGTGTCACCCCGAACTCATGTCCATCCCATAACTCCCAATACCTATGAATGTGATCTTATTTGGAAGTAGGTTCTTTGCAAATATAATTAAGAATCTCAAGATGAGATCATCCTAGATTTAGAATGGAACATAAATCCAATCACTGATGTCTTTATGAAAAGAGGAAAGGGCACAGAGACACAAAGAGAGAAGTCAAGTTGAAAATGGAACTAGGAATTGTTCTACTCTGTTGGTAGCATTGCAAATTAGTACAGCCACTATAGAGATCAGTGTGGAGATTCCTGAGAAAATTGGGAATGGATCCACCATATGATCTAACTATACCATTCTTGGGTATCTTTACAAAGGGACTGAAATCAGAATATTATAGTCATACATCCATTTCCATGTTTATAGCAGCACAATTAACAATAGCCAATTTATGGAACCAACCTAGGTGTCCATCAACAGATAAATGGGTTACAAAATTATGGAACATACACACAATAGAGTTCTACTCAGAAATAAAGAACAAAATTATGTCATTTGCAGGAAAATGGATGGACCTGGAAAACATTATGTTAAGTGAAATTAGCTAGTCAGAAAGTGAAGGGTCATATGTTTTCTCTCATATGCAGAAGCTAGGGAGTAATCAGGATACTAAAGGGACTTTAGATAAAGGAGGAGAAACTCCAGTGGAGCCAGAGAGGTGGTCTAGGAGAAGGGGAGGCAGGGAGGGAGAATCAATGAACAATCACTTCCATTGACATTATGTACATATATGAGAATACCAATGCCAATCTCAATATCCTGTATGGGGAAGGGGGAAGTGGGAAGGGAGCCAGGGGAAAGCTCACCAAGTGCTGTGTGAAACTACCAGAAACCAGAAGAGGCAAAGGGGGATTCTCCCCCTCCCCTCAGAGCTTCAGAGAAAGCAAAGCTTTGCTGGCACCTTGATTTCAGAGTTCCAACCTCCAAAATTGTGAAAGAGTACTGTTATCCATCCCACAGATTTGTAGAAATTTGTTATAGCAACCCCCCAAAACTAATGCACACCTTAAAATGTAAGAAAAGCAGGACATATATTTTATTTTAATAACAGGTACATGCCCAACTATGAAGAATTAACTACTTTTCAGTGCCATCTTACAATACTTTGTCCCACTTAATGATCATGATGTTTTTGACTTAGTAAACCCTATAATAGGTTGAACAAAGATGACTTCTTGCCTGGTCTTGCCCCTCCTTACTCTCAGTATATGCCTTATCTGTAGTAACTGTGTATCCTGGTTTACCCAGCACAGTCTCAATTGATGCCTATTTTCTTGAAATCTAGAGCAGTTCAATGCCTTTCCTAAAATTATTATCAGAATTGTTTCTTAAAATACTATTTGAATAGAATCATTTTATATCTTTATCAATAAAATAAACTAGCTCACCTTTTGATAAATAAATACTTCAAGATACAAAATAATAAATTTAAGCAAGACTTACCAATAGTTGTTAAAATGATAGGGCAAATGTTTAATGAGTAATGGATATTTACATAGCCTCAAAATAACTTCCAACAAATGACTTATTTATTAGAAAGAGATTCATTGTAATTTCACAGTGAAAACCCCTTTTGGACACCAACTTAACCAAGTGACAGAAATGAACCTCATTAGTATCATGACAAAGAATATTTTTTACTTCCAATGAGGAGCTTTTAGGAGGACATATCACTTACTGTCGCATTCCTGTCAAAAGTACACAACATAAATCTAATCATAATGAAATATCAGAGGAGCCCAAACTGGCCATACTCTTCACAATTTATCTGTCATAATAGACAAAGAAAGGCTAAGGGGCAGTCCAATTAAAGGAAACCAGAAAGACATGATGTGTATATGTCTTTTCTTTGATGAGGAAAAAAATGCCATACAAAGATATTTTGGGGACAAATGGTGAAATTTGAATATGAATTATATACTAAAAAGAGGATAATGAAGTAAATGTTGAAAAACTATAATATATTGAGGATTTATTGCACCATTATTAAAATTTTCTATAAATTTGAAATTATTCCAAAATAAAAAATCAGGGGAAACTACATAAATATCTAATATATTAATCATTTTAGAGCTTTCACTTAGCATATTCCCAGTTTGAAAAAATGTATGGTTACAATAATATTGCAATGTTTTACTTATTTATTTATTTATGCACTTATTTATTTATTGTGGTTTATCTCCCTGGTCCTTAGTGTTTAAATCTTGTGACCTTCTTAAAGAAGACCACACAATTGCTCCCCCTCCCCAATTCTTTCCTCTCAGCATGGGCATCTTCTAAAAGCAAAGGCAGGAGTCTAAACATTTGTCTCTTTCTCTGAGGAATCTCTTCAGTAGGAATTCCAGGTTTCTTGAGTTTCACTTAATGCCCATTACATCTCAGATATACTCAGTCTGATGAGTCCAATCATATTATTACACAGCAGATTTTGTACATTGGTGTTTCTCACCGGTACTCTTGCTTTAAAGTTGGTCTGTCCTCAGACATCTTTTCTGCTCCTCAAATGGCTTCAGTTTGAAGAATGATAGAAAAAAAAGTTCAAATAAAAATATGTCTTTTAAAGGAATTCAACCAGATCTTCTTCTAAGATTAGAATGTGAGGAAAATAGAAAATATTTCCTAAAATGTTTCTTTTCCTCCCTCCCTCCTTCCCTCCTTCAATCTCTCCCTCTCTTTTTCAGTACTGGGGATCAAACCTAGGGCCATTCTATCTCTAAGCTACACCTCCAGTACTTTTTTAAAAAAAATTGAAACAGGGTCTCACTAAGTTGCTGGGGTCTTGCTAAGTTGCTGAAGCTGTTCTCAAGTCTGTGATCTTCCTATCTTATCCTTCCAAGTACTGTGATTACAGGCATGCACCACCACGCCTGGATAAAATGTTTCATTTTTTTGGGGATTTCTAGTTCAATATCAAGAATATAAAATAGATGTTTATTGGTTTCAATGTCATAAAATAGGAAATATTTTTTATTGATCTGAGACCTTTAATAATATCTGGTATCCACTGTGAAAAATCTAAAGGATATAATTGAAGATCTGGATATTATGATATAAGGCAATGGAATATTGGTTGAAAAAAATCACTAAAACAAATCCTCACACTTATAGCCAGTTGATTTTTGACAAAGGTACCAAAAACACACTCTGGTGAAAAGAGAGTCTTTTCATCAAATGGTGTTGGGAAAACTGGTTATCCATTTGTAGAAGAAGGAATTAAATCCCAACTCTCACTCCGCACAAGAGTCAACTCAAGAGGGATCAAAAACCAAGAAATTAGACCAGAGACTTTGCAATTCCTAGAAGAGGGCATAGGACCAACACTCCAAAAAAACTTCCTCAATAACTGCCCCCACACACACAGCCTTAAGAAGCAGAGACAAGAGGATCAGCCTCAGCAATGTAGGGAGACTCTCAGCAACCTAGCAATACCCTGTTTTAAAAGAAAATATAAAAAGGACTGGGGATATAGCTCAGAGGTAGAATCCCCCTGGGTTCAGTCCCCAGTATCACATAAAAGACCCCAAAGTTCAGGAAATGAAAATGAGAATTAATAAATGAGATGGCATCAAATTAAAAAGTTTCTGTGCAGCAAAGGAAGCCATTAAGAGTCTAAAGAGAAAGCCTACATTATTGGAAAAGATATTTGCCAGCTAATCCTCTGATAGAGGACTAATATCTAGAATATACAAATAACTTAAAAAATTTAACACTAAGAAAACACTCAGTCAAAAAAATGGGTCCTTAAACTGAATAGACACTTCTCAAAAGAAGACATACAAATGGCCAGTAAATATATGAAAAAATGTTCAACATCATTAGCAACCAGGAAAATGCAAATCAAAACTACATTGAGATTCCATCTGACCCTAGTAAGAATGGCAATCATCAAGAATACAAACAATAATAAATGCTGGTGAGGATGTGGGAAAATAGGAACTCTATACACCGTTGTTGGGATTGTAAATTAGTGCAGCAGCTATGGAGATAAGAGTGGAGGTTCCTCGGAAGACGAGAATGGAACCACCATGTGACACAGCTATACCACTCCAGGGTATCTTTCCAAAGGAACTGAAGTCAGAATATTAAAGTGATTCATACATATCCACATTTATAGCAGTACAATTCACAATAGCCAAATTATGGTTCCAGCCTAGATGTCCATCAACAGATAAATAAATTACAGAACTATGGTATATACACATAATGAAGTCTTACTCAGCCATAATAAAGAAAAAATTATGTCATTTGCAGAAAAATGGATAGAGTTAGAGAATATTATGCTAAGTGAGATTAGCCAGTCTCAGAAAGTGAAGGGTTGTATGTTTTCTCTCATATGTGGAAGCAAGAGAGAAATGGGGAAGCAAAAGGGACTTCAGATAAAGGAGGAGAAACTCCAGTGGAGCAAGTGATGGGTGGGGGAAAGAGACTTCATGAAGGAAACAGTTCAAATAATGATATGTACATATATGAAATTGTCAATGTCAATCTCAATAACATATAGGAGAGGGGAGGGAGTGGAGTGGGATCTAGAAGGAAACACACCAAGTGCTCTATACATTCCTATCACTATGAACCTCATTATTTGTATAATTACAATGCACCAATAAAAGTATGACAATGGAGAACCCTCAGAGGTGCTAGGGAAGGGATACAAGGGAAGGGGAAGGGTAAGAAAGTAGTGAATCCATGGAATTACTGTCATAAACAATGTGTATATGTGAGATTATACCAACATCATTCTCAGTGCTACATGTGGGGGGGAGGCGGGGGGGGAAGCGGGGGGAGGGACACCAAGAGCTGTGTGCATGTA
>PVJS01046665.1:0-15723 GCA_004027185.1 Glis glis
GTGGGCCTTGAGCACTGGCCATCAATGACAGAAACCTAAGGAGCAGCCTTCTAACCATGGAGCAGGGAGGAGCACTCTGAAAGGGTCCAGCTTAGGCCTCTGACTTGACCTCCTGCAGTTGGCACGAACTGTCCACTTCTAATCTAGGACTAGTCCTTTGACTAATTTCCAGGGAGCAGGGAAATGTGTATGGTGGTGGGAGAAGGATATTCATGAAAAAAAGTGTTACAAAACATTTACAAAATCTGTCGCGATCACATCAGTTTTGAGGCAATGCCTGTGCGCAGAAGCACCAGCTTTGGAAACTGCAGTAGGTGCCTAGCAACCCTTTTCAAAAGTATGGTACACCACACCCTCCGCTCATCCTTAACTTCAGCTGCTGCCTTGATGGACAGATCTCATTTACACTGGTTTAATCACATCCCAAGCACAGGAAGGTTCAACTCCTCAGATTCAGAGTTCTTTCCAAAGCAAGAAAGCTCCTTTAAGAGCTGGCTGGCACAGCCCCGCTCAGAAGTGTGAGAGAGTTAACCTTTCACCAGTGAACCACAGTTGCAGTAATTGGTAAATGCAGTTGATTGGTAAATGCCCCAGGTACCTATCTGTGAGCAGATCATTCTGAGGTACATTCTAAACGGTTCCTTGCACACCCAAAAATTCAGACTTGATTGGCTTTTCATCTCTCTTCTCTTCCTTCCCCATTTTTCACTCTGTCTTCGTGGGATCCATTTCCTAAATATCTACCTACATTGAGGTCCTTATCTTGGAACTGCTTTTCTGGGGAGTCCAAATAAATAATGGACAGATAAGAAAGAAAGACAATTGATACCATTTTCTTGTCTCCTTTCCTCTTACTCTCATTAATAAAGCTTTGTTTTTTTAACAAGTAGCTGGCGTTTGCTATTTAATTTTAGAAGACCATATTACAAAAAAAACTGATATAGGGAGAAGTTTGATGTTGATATTCTGTATTTGACTATTTGCCTATGGACAGAACTTGCCAAACCTTAGCATTTGATCCCTGAAAAACTTTTACAGAGAAAACAACTACAAATAAATTTATGTAGCAAAGATGCTGCTATATTATTTAGACATGTAAGTCTCCTTTATGTAGTGAATGACCACTATACCTAACCACAGGACAACATTCTTTTTTGTTCTGGTCTAGAAATATAAAACCAATGTCCTTCCCAAACCAATCCCCCCCATCCTCAAAACCCGAGCCCAGAAGGTAGCAGCGCAGACAGACACACACTATATAGAATAAAGAATATGTGTATTCAGTGCTGTCTGATATAAAGCTAGATTTCAACCTCAAAATTACCATTGAAAGAATCAGATACAAGGCATATATTCACTGAGGCAGGTGGATCACGGGTTTGAGGCCAACCTCAGCAACTTAGCAAGACCCCCAGCAACTCAGAAAAACCCTTTTTTTTTTCAAAATAAAAAGGTCTGGGGGTATAGCTCAGAGGTAGAATGCCCTGGGTTCAATGTCTAGTACTGAAAAAGAGAAAAAAACTATTGAATGAATTGGGATATATCTCAGAGGAGGTAAGTAACTGCTGAACCTAACAGCAGTTTCCAAAGAGTTATACAGATTCTAGACAGCATTAGAGGTAGAACGAGGACCAGAGGCATGGATTATAAGGAAAATAACTTGCACACAGTAGAAGTAAGAACTTCTGAGAATCAGAGCTCTCTGAATATGGGGGCTGCCAATGGAGATGGAGAGACCCTTATAATAAAGAATGTTCAAGCATGCCCTAGGAGAAACAGGAAATGAGAACAGGGAACAGTCAGACTAAATAGGCTTAAAGTTGTCTTTGAAATTTCAGAGTCCTTGATCTGAGAACTATTTAGTTGATTAAACCATTAGCTGATGAAAATATGTAGTATTCCCAAGTTGTTCATTATTCATTGTTACTGTACCTTTACGACACACAGAACACCTTCATTAGTTGCTTTGTCTGTACTGATCTTGAAGTGTCCATTTTCATTTCCCTTTAAAATTGTAAAATTGGCTCTCCAATTGGCAGTATTAATTAGATCTTTATCGTCTATAGGTATTCTTAAGATTTCCACATTATATGTATTTTCCTCGACCGATGTTTCATACTGAAAGAAAAGGAACTCATTAAAAAAAAATTTTTTTGCAGTACTGGGGATTGAACCCAGGGGCATTCTACCTCCGAGCTACACTCCCAGCTCTATTTTTTAATTCTTTATTTTGGAACAGGGTCTCACTAAGTTGTGGACAGCCTCACTAAGTAGCTGAGGCTGGCCATGAACCCGGATCCTCCGGTCTCAGCCTCCCAAGTACAAGCGTGCGCCACCATGCCCAGCTAAAATTTTGGTTTTAAAAAATCTTTTATAAAGTAAAATGCTCATTCTACTCCAAAAATCCTTGTTCTTACAGTTTCTACATAGATTATTTTAAAACCATGAATCACAAATAATATTGTTTCATTAAGTGTTCTATTTTTCTTTTTTGCGGTACTGGGGAAGGAACCCAGGGGCATTCTACCTCTGAGATACACCCCAGCCCTATTTTTTATTCTTTATTTGGAAACAGGGTCTCACTAAGTTGTGGAGGGCCTCACTAAGTAGCTGAAGCTGGCTGTGAACCCAGATCCTCCGGTCTCAGCCTCCCAAGTACTGGGATTACAAGCGTGCGCCACCACACCTGGCTAAGTGTTCTCTTAGAGTGAAAGAACCTTACTACCAATGAAGACAGTGGTTTGGCCATTAATAAGAGGTAGATAAGCCAGGTATGGTGGTGCACACCTGTAATCCCAGTACTTTGGAGGCTGAGGCAGGAGGATTGCAGGTTCGAGGACAGCCTCAGATAGTAGTGAGACTCTCATCAACCTAGTGAGACTCTGTTTCAAAATAAAAATAAAAATAGGGCTGGGGGTGCAGCTTGGAGGTAGAATGCCCATGGATTCAATCCCCAGCACCACACACACACACACACAAATAATAATAATAAGAGGTAGATCATATAAATGCTAATATGAGTAGATAAAAGAAATGTATATACTATTAAATTTAGTTTAATTCATAAAATAAGTGTTTCAAAGAATGACAAATACTTTATTAATTTCTATTAAATAATAAAATAGACAATACAGGGATAGTTTTTTGTATACTTACAGCATTTTGTCTGAAAGTAGGTGCATTGTCATTTGAGTCTCTTACTGTTATGACACATGTTGATGTACTAGCCAATCCATGATATTCACCATTCATGTCTTGAACTCGCATTATCAAAGTATATGTGTCTGTAATCTGAACACAAAGCAAACGTTTACTCAAGCTTGGATATTTGTGTTTAGATACATAAACAAAACCTCAACTCACTCTTCTACTTGTGTGTATGTTTATTTTACTTAATTTCCATATTTGCAAATACTGTAAGAATTTGATAGAGAAAAATAAAGCAGTCAAAGAGGTTAAATTATAGACATCTAAATAGACTTGTGCTTTAATGGGTAATAGGGAAAAGTTTTGTGGGAATCATAGGGAGAGCATAAAATAGGAATATTTCAGTTATGGAATGAATGGCCTTCAAAAGATTGAGCATAATTGGGAGTGAGCTAAACTGAGGGTCAAAGCAATCAATTATAGAGCTCTTACAACAATCGAAGACAGGTGGTGCAAACCTGAGGCAGCAGCGATGGGGACAAAGAGAAGCAGAAACAAGAACGTGACTTGGGAGTTAGAATGGAGTAGAGCTTGACAGTTGAAGGAAAAAAAGGTTTGAGTACAATGCTCAGGTGACCTACCTGCGTAGGTAGACAGGAATATCACCAACTGTGACAGGCAATGCAGAAGGAGAGACAGTTCTGTGAAGATCATTTTGCATATACTGAATTTTATGTGCCTAATGCAAATCCAATGAAACGGGTACATAAGTACCTGGGTCTGTGTCTCCACACTCACTGGTGAGAACATGGCCAGAAATACCGCTCTGGGAGTCATCAGTGAGTGGACAGTGGTTGAAATTATGGTGGGAAACAGATTATCCAGGAGAGGTTACAGGAGGAGAAGGGCTGAGGACATAAGGAACAATAGCATCTCAAGCAAGGGGAAAAGAAAAAGATAAAGACAAGGACATTTAAAAGGAAAGATCAGAGAAACAAGAAGAGAACCAGGAACCCAAGGGAAGAGAGAATTTTAATAAGTGACAATGATAGGCAGGGACATAAGGCGACTGTGGGATCTGGCCATCGGAAGGCCACCGATGCCGTCTGAACATGGAGGGCATGGGGAAATGAGTTCATTAGTTCGTGATATACTCGTCATTATCGCCTCTCTCTCTTTTATTTTACTGTTTTTTAGCCACTCCTTTTGTGTGATCATTTTTCATCTCCTGTTTCCCTCTCAGTTTTCTTTTTACTTGTTCTCCTTCCCACATTTGAGATTAGCATACCATCCATGAAATGTCTCCATAGACTTCAAGACTCTCTGGTATCTTATTTTTTTTTCTTCATCTAAACTCAGTTCATTCATCTCCCTTGTTCATTTCTTTACTTCCTGTCTGGTTCACCACAATACACTCCATGGTGTTCCCCACAAAATCCCATTGGATTTCTTTTCACCAGGTAAGTAGAACTAGGTTTGGCCCCCAAATTGTAACATATGAGTCTTATAATATTAAATTATTTAATA
Organism: Glis glis; assembly: GCA_004027185.1. NCBI lineage: Eukaryota > Metazoa > Chordata > Mammalia > Rodentia > Gliridae > Glis > Glis glis. The sequence continues at coordinate 4,675 of PVJS01046665.1, forward strand.
TTTTGTGTGTGTGTGTGTGTGGTCCTGGAGATTGAACCCAGAGGCAATCTACCTCTGAGCTACACCCCCTGCCCTATTTTTTATTTTGAAACAGGGTCTCGCTAAGTTGCACAGGGCCTCGCTAAGTTACTAAACCTGGCTACACACCTGTGACCCTCCTGTCTCAGCCTCCCAAGTACTGGAATTACAGGCATGCGCCACTATACCCCAAACAGTGTCACTTTCAGGCCTTCTCATTTATTATAATTATGTGCTTTATCACATAGATGGTCCAACCCCTAAAAAAAATAAAAACGATAACTACAAACTTTGTAATATTTTTAATTCCATTTTATAGATTCCCATAATTCTTCCCTTTTTCTTTTGACATCAATTTCCATTGAATTCTTTTTTTATCATATCTCTCTGAGGTATATCAACCTGTTTATGTTATTCTAGCTGTAGTGGAGACCATTGAAGTGTTTCAATAAACCCATTTTATACACCTGAAATTGACTCATTTGCCTTAATCAATAATGCCCGATTCCGAGTTATATGTAGGCTGGCAAATGGACAAAGAAACAATAACAACAAAAGCCAAGAAAATTCTATGAAATAATTTGATTTGGGCAAGTCAGTTTTTCTGACCATTACACCTCTCCTCTCTTGACGGGATAGGGCAACTACCTAGTCAAACAAGAAATGATAAACACCAAATAAAATAATACATAAATAATTTGAACATAAATTACTATATATGACAATATGCTATCACTACCATTTAAATAGTGTTACAGATTTTTAATAATTCATCAATTGTATCCCAGCCAATCCCTTTCTAATAAAAATTATATACATCTATAATAACCAAATAGGGGATCAGGGTACAATCTATACTCATAAAACACACAAACATATTGCCCTATGTGAGAATTGAACCCTTTACAGAACAGGAGCCAATTGCCACACATAAGAAATAAAATAATACTCAATAATAATTTTCATAAGAAATATTTTTCATACCCCTTCTAAACATCCATTGAGCTGTATTTCTATTTCTTATGGCTCCACTCGCATAAGGAAATAATGTAAAAAACAGGAAAAATGCAAGAAATTTTTATCATCTTATGACTCTAATAAAATGAAAAGTTTGTAATGTATAGGATAGCAAATTTCAGTAAATGGGGCAAAGGAGGTTCAAGCCCTATGGCACTGATATTCTGCAGAATATGACACGTACCTCTCTGTCTATGTGATGAGAGACTGTGGTGATTACGCCTGTTCTGGGATTTACAGAAAAGATCCCGGGTGATCTTGGTCTCTGCTCCACAATGCTGTATTTCAGAAGCGTATGCAGCGTGTCTGGTTCATCTCTGTCTGTGGCACAAACCACTCCCACCGTAGTACCTATGCATTAAAAAAAAAACTTTTACTTTCCAGAATTGTAAGATATGTTTAGAAGTATCTATACATTTCAAATTTTAACCATGATGATGGAAACCTAATTTTAAATGTATTTCTTACCAGAGGCATTGCATCTTTAGATAGGACTAATGAAGATGATTTTGAATGTATACTAAACATTTTGATGCTGAGAATCAGTTTTATTTTGCTCACAATTTAAAATGTTTGATAGTAAATTACAAAAAAATCAGTTAAATGCCATCAAGAATAATTTAATACATATTCTCACACATTGGAATAAAGCCTCACTGGAAGGATAGACCATGTCGCCTGAGTAATTCAGAAATTTTTAAAATTGGACTCTAGTATCTAAATTAAGACCTATTGGGAATATGATTATATTGAAGGTCAAGTTGACCTTAAGTAGCCCAGAGCACGTGGTTCTCTCTCTCTCTCTCTCTCTCTCTCTCTCTGTGTGTGTGTGTGTGTGTGTGTGTGTGTGTGCGCGCGCGCACGCGCTCACGCGTGCTAGGCTTTGATTTGATTCACTTTCCTTTTCAAAAGCCATGAGTAGTCTGAATCTACTGATATGATGTGCTTCAAGTATCCAGGGTTAATGGGAGCATCAAAGTATTTGTCCTTGATATTTGTCCTTGGTTCTCTGTTACTCCTGAAGAAAAAACAAAATCCTTCCAAAAGTTTTGAAACTCAAAAATATTCTGAAACTAAAAAAAAACTCTACAATTCTTAAGAAAGAAAAATATGTAGCATCCATAAAATCATGAAGCTAAAATGGGGTGAGCCATCAAATAAAATTAGCTCCTTTTACAGATAAGAGAACTGCAGAATTTCCCCATGATAAATTATTCACAATAAGTGACTTCCACGAGCTCTTACAGTGCATTAATAAGAGAACCTGCATGGGAAATGTTGGTTTCCTAGACTTCAAACTGAAGATTTTTTATTTTTTAATTGTACATGCAAGCAATAAAGAGGTCAAATTGTCAACTATAATATTTTAAAAGCAAATATAATATTGCAGTGAAGAGTAACTACTAGAGACCTTAATAGGAAAGTTAGCAAAGTCATCCTTTATGACTGAGTCCACATCCTTTCAACCTCTTTGTGGGATGGTTAGTCTTCATATTTTAAGCCTGAGAAGATATCATGAATGCCACATTTAAAGGCAAAGTAAACAAATATTTTGGTTTTCCACATGTGATGATAAGTGTTTAGGATGGAGAACGTGTGGTTTGAGTTTCTTCAAAGTTATTCCACTATTCACTCTAAGTTGGAAGTAGTGAAGTAGTAGTTTAAAAAAAGAGAAAATACAAAAAAGAGCTCTAGGCTGGGTGTGGTGGCACATGCCTGTAATCCCATTACTTGGGAGGCTGAAACATGAGGATCACATTTTCAAGGTGAGCCTCAGCAATTTAGCCAGGCCTTCAGCAACTTAGTAAGGCTCTGTTTCAAAATTAAAGGATCATATATATACATATGAAAGGCCAGTTCAATCACCAGTGCCACATACACACAAAAAAACCTCTAAAAACTTGTGTACTGAATGGATGTCATTTAACACCTCTTTAAATAAAACCCATTAAGATATCTATACTTCTTTTTAGTTTTTTCATCCTATCTTGAAAGTTAGAATAATGATAAACTCACATAATGAGAAAATTAAATACAATATATAAACCAAATATGGTACAAAGCTTGAATAAGTCTGCACTGCCACTATAGTTAATTAGCATCATATTGACAATGCAAAAGTTCCTGGAATACCTGGTATGATACATGTTGATTAGAATTGATAGGAGTAATGTTTTCTGATAAGTGGATACTAGTCCAGTATTATCTCAAGATTACCTGGTCATGAGCATAAAAAACACATTATCCTCAAAAATGTACACAAACAAATTTAAAACAGGCTTACCAACTTTACTGCTTTCTGGAACTTCAAAATTGTAAACTGCTTCTGTAAAAATGGGGCGGTTGTCATTGTCATCCTCCACTCTGATGGGGAGAGGAAGAGGCGCGTCTGCTGAGTACCCGTCCGCAGTGGACGCGTAGGCAATCAGCTGTAAACAGAAGGCAGCTTTAACAGCTGATAACACGTTATAGGAAAAGATGAATGCTTGATCTACAATCTTCTTTGCAAATCTTTTCAATAATAAACCACTTTAAATATTTTTTTTCTGTAATGGTGGTTCTCAGGGGCATTCTACCTCTGAGCTACACCACCAGCCCTATTTTACTTTATTTTTTTATTTTTTTTTTGTGGTACTGGGGATTGAACCCAGAGGCATTGCTATACCCTCAGCTGCTTTTTTATTTTATTTTTTGTTTCGTTTTTGAAACAGGGTCTTATTAGGTTGCTGAGAATCTCACTACATTGCTGAGGCTGGCCTCAAGCCTGTAATCTTCCAATCTCAGCCTCCCAAGTATTGGGACTATAGGCATGTGCCACCACGCTCAGCTCACTTCAAAGATTTTTTTCAATGCTTCTTCAATTATCAGTGCACCAAGTGGAGAAACATGTTACAGCAAAAAGCATTTCGTATTTGTCTGAAACGGCTCCACTTCAAATCAAACCTAGGTCACAATACAGTGAAGTCAGGGATGGCTGTTATTATGTGACCATAAAGACTTGGATTGTAGTCCTTATTATCTCCATATTCAGAACGTTACATTGGGAGAACAATTAAACTCATTGAGATGAGAAAAATCACTACTACATAATCTTAATAAAGCAACAATTCCCTATCTTGTCATTTCCGAGCCCTTTTATGTTTTACCTCATAGACCACATATTTGTAAGAGTTTTACCCAATAAGGTACACTTACTATTTTTCCCATCACTAACTAATCAAAGGAAATATAAGGAGTATTTCTACTCAGCATGTAATTAAACACCGAGTTGAATATTTTATGGTCAAAAGTAAAGAATGTCACATGGGGGACATCAGTCACCTTAGTCTACAGCAACTCTTTTCTCTTCTGGAAACACCATCTCTCTTTCCAATAGGGAATCATTTCCCCTGAACCACACAGGGATGACACGTGACCCCATATTATTTACTGTATTACAATGAAAATTATCTCAGTGATTCTCTATTAACTATATGCTTATCTATATCAGAATGCTGGCTTATTACCCTTTACCTAAACTTGGTTCCCCACTTTTATTTCCTTATCTAATTCTCAGACATGATAAAAAAAAATCATAGATGTGGAAGGAAGACTAAAGAAAGCACTTCGAGAAGTAGAGAAAGGATCTTTCTGCTCATCTGTGGACATGTCCCAAAGAGAGGAAAATGTACCAGTGACCATAAAAAGTATCATGCAAACAAAATCAACTCCCTAAAACTGTACTAGAATTTGCATTCAAATGCAACTGAATCTCTTTGCTTCATTTCAGGCTTATCAACAAATGTTGAGGTAAAGAATTGACCAGGCATTCCAAAATATTACACATCATTTTCTTTTGACTTTAAGATACCTTCTGAGAACAGAGTACAAGAAGACAAGAAAGGGTAGATGGAGAACCAGAAGAAAGACAGTGTAATAATATAAAGTTGTGTTTATTAATAAAACGCCTACATCAAAAAGATCATATTCCTCACGATCCACAGGCCGAGTACAGTACAGATTTCCAGTGTCTCTCTCTATGAAAAACAAATTTAAAGGTTCTTGGTCAACTCCACGCCCACTTATTGAGTAGAAAACGGTGTAGTTCTGTGCTGCATCAGATTGAACCTAAAAAGAAAAAGCATATATGTAAAAATTAAAACTAAATTTTTAAAATTCAGCTGATGTGTTTATATACTTTTACTTTAAATAGATATCAAGAGAAAAAGAATAATAATACCAATTGTTAGCAAGGATGAGGCAAATAGGGGCTTTCCTACTGGTGAGGGAATTGGAATGTACCGTAGGGAGAGGAAATAATAAAAATTAAAAGAATGAGCTATGAGAAGAAAGAGAGAAGGTTCTTCATGGCAGAGGAAGCAGGGAGTGCAAGGCAATCCAACTAGAGCAGTGCCTGAAGTATTCAGAGCGCTGCAAGGAGACCACCATGGTTGGAGATGAAGTTCTGAGGTCACAGGGGCCACAACATGCAGGTGATTCTAAGGATGCTGAAGTTTCCTTGTACAAAATAGAGACGGAGCCAGGCACAGTGGCGCCCACCTATAATCCCAGTACTTGGGAGGCCAAGACAGAAAGATCGCAGGTTCAAGTCCAGCCTCAGCAACTTAGCAAGGCCCTGTTTCCAAATAAAAAATAAATAGGGCTGGGGTGTAGCTCAGAGTAGAATGCCCCTGGGTTCAATCCCCAGTACAAAAAAAAATGAAAAATGATGTTTTCAATTTAAAAACATTGAATTGGCAAATAAATATTTATGTACTCAAGGTATACAATATGATGATTTGCACGTGCATATATACATTGTGTAACAATTATCACAATAACAATAAAATTCATTAAGTTTGAAATGCCTATTCAACTTCCACATGAAAATATAAATTAGACAGTTTGGGCTGGATATATAAAATCCCAAGTATCCATTGTGTGGGTACTTAGAACCGTAAGATTGGACAAGATCAATGAGACAGTGCATATAAATAAACAAGAAACAAGGATCATAGATTGAGCCCTGGAGCTCTCCAGAGTTTAGAAACTGAGGGAAAAAGGGGATAAAGAAGAATCAGGAAAAAATAGTAGCCAATGAAGGAAGTAAAAAATTCGGTTAATGGTGTCCTAGAAACCAAATAACAAAAGTATTTGGAGGAATAGGTCAGGTATATATGTATATATGTCAAGGAGGAGGTCATGTGTGTCAACTGTATGTAACGTCAAGGGAACGCTGAGAGGTGGTAAGTGGCTTAGCAATGTCATAGTGAAGATTTTCTTTGATCAGCATAACTTTGATAATCAGAAGATGTTTCTTGTTAAGCCTCATAGCCATTTAAGATATGATATTCATGAATAAGAAACAAGGATCAAGCAATGGACAGAATAAAAAATAAGTGTGTTCCAGGCATGGTGGTGCATGCCTGTAATCCCAGTATCTGGGAGACCGAGACAGAAGGATCGCAGGTTTGAGATCAGACTCAGCAACTTAGCAAAATTCTCATCAACCTAGCAAGACCCTGTCTCAAAACAAAAAATAAAAAAGGGCAGGGGGTGTAGCTCAGAGGTAGAATACCTCTGGGTTCAATACCCAGTGGAAGGAAGGAAGGAGAAAAGAAAGGGAGGGAGGGGAAGCGGGAGGGAGCTGAAAGACTGGAAAGAGTGTTAAATGCACAAAGTGATATGTGTATGTATGTTTGTATCACTTTGAATCTTACTATGATGTATAATTATAATGCACCAATAAAAGTATAAAAAGGTTAAGTAAGCAGCACACAGGTCACATCATCAGTATCAATAGCAACCACAGTAATAAAAATGTAAGGGAGGAAAAAAAGCAAACACAGGCTGTTTTCATTGTGTATGTTCCATCTAGACATTTACGAACAGTAAACCCGATCATGTGCTTACCCTGCTTAAATCTTCTCTTTGTTTATAGGATAAAGCAAAACTTCCTAGCCGAACACACATTGACCTCCCGCTTCTACCTCATCTCCCTGCCCCACCCTCATCTCGCCTGGGAAGTCTGAGCTCCAGAGCTCCTCTAAGGAGCTGTGCTTGTTCTTATCTCTGCATCTTCCTTTACCTGCACTAAACTTTCCCATCCTTGAGGACTCAAATATCTCTTCCTCTAAGCCCTTTCTCGTTTTGACCACCTTATCTCAGGGCTTGGTATTCATCCCATGTGTAACCGGATCACTCTAAAGACTGCATCTCTATCATCACACTACTCGCTGAGAACTGTAATCTTTTGCCCATTTCTATCTCTTTCACTAGGCAATGAACTACATGAGAACAAGGGCTGGGACTCAGTGTGTTTCCATCTTTAGTGACTAAGGCAATGCCTGCCACAGACTGTGCTAGGTGCTCAATAACACTGTGCTAAATGAATGAATGAATGATCGTTCAATGTCTATAGAGTCTACTCCATATAATTAATGTCTTAGTGATTTTTTCTCATTTTACTCTTATATTTTATGAACCTCTTCAAGAATAACTATTTGTGTTTCAATGCTTAAAGAGTTGTTAAACCTGAATAAAACAAACTCTTATAACTAAAGCACTCCCAATCAGAGAGAACATAAACCTACTTGTTGAAGAAACAAAGGGAAGGGGCCCAAGGAATTCTCTTGCATCGAGCAAGGAATGGGTGCCCATCTCCTCTTGGCTCGCTTGAGAACTGTTTCTTTGGTGTGTCTTTTCTTCAGTACCTGAATTTAGAAAAGAAAAAAATCAATAAACAAAAGCACCACTGTGTACTTTGTTGTAAAATAGTGGGCAGTTCTGTTAAAACCTCATACTCTCAGGCGAACCAGAAAGAGCAAGAGCATGTCCTCCACCACCTCAACACTGTGTCTGCACAGTCCACTGGCCATTACTAGCCATGTGATTCTTTACACTAACTATAATTAAATGAAATGAAAATTCTGTCCTTTGGTTGACTAGCCACATGCCAAGTGCTAGAGAGCCATTAATATCGGGCTACCACAGCAGACAGTGCAGAGTATAGAACATTTCTATCACTGTACAAAGTTCTATTGGACTTTTTAGTGATGCTGATTTCATTCCATGATGTAACAAGGGAGACATGATTTCCCTACAATTAATTAGTAAAAAATATTATTAAACATTTTTTCAAGTGCTAAGCAATCATTTTAACTAGCTTTATCATTAGTACAGTTAACATAGATTAGGAGTAATCCATTCTAAACATTGCATGTTTTTGTGACTATTTTCATATTGCCATTCATCATGATAAATTGTTTGCACTATAGCCAGGCATGGTGGTGCATGCTTGTAATCCCAGTACTTGAAAGGCTGAGATAGGAGGATGGCAGGTTTGATGACAGCCTTGGCAATTAGCAAGACTCTCAGCAACCTAGTGAGACCCTGTTTAAAAAATAAATAAATAGAAAGGGCTGGGGATATAGCTCAGAGGTAGAATGGCCCTGGTTTCAATCCCCGGTACCACAAAAAAAATTGTTTGCACTAATAAAAAATTCTGAGTGCAGCCAGGCATAGTGGTGCACGTCTGTAATCCCAGTACTTGGGAGGCTGAGACAGGAGGATCGCAGGTTCAACGACAGCCTCAGCAAGTAGTGAGATGCTCATCAACCTAGCGAGACCTTGTTTCAAAATAAAAATAAAAATAGGGCTGGGGGTGTAGCCCAGAGGTAGAATTCTCCTGGGTTCAATCCCCAGCACCACACAAAAACATTCTGAATGCTATAATAGTGTGTTTGCCAAATTGACACAGTGCACAAAAGCCATTAACTGGAATTTAAAGATGGAAGAAACCCTCACAGAGAAAGTATCATTTAGATTTAACAAAACAAAACCAAAGCAGATGTTCACTGTTAAGATAGGGAGCAAGGAAAAAAAGGAAAGGGGGAGGGAGGAGAAGAGGAAAAGGGACGGGAAAGAAAAGGAAAGGAAGAGAAGATACTATTTATCTTTTGGTCCTCTGTAATTTTTAATGAGAGGTTTTATTTTATTTTTGTTTTTTGTTTGTTTGTTTGATACTGGGGATTAAACCCAGGCATTCTACTTCTGAGTTACACCCTCAACCCTTTTTATTTTGAAACACGGTCTTCCTAAATTGCTGAGGCTGGCCTTGAACCTGAGATCCTCCTGTCTCAGCCTCCAAAATACTGGGATTACAGGCATGCACCAGTTTAATGAGAATATTTTCAAGAAAGGACAATGTGCCTAAAATGTCCAATATGCTTTGGATACCTTTGTCTGATGTTCCAGGAGCACATGAATCTCTTTCTGGGTCTGTGACTTGCTGTCAGAAAGCCATATGGTGAATGATCTCTCGTGAGACAACACAAGAGCATCAGCTGTGTACACTGACCCGTCATCTAGAACTCTGAAATCAGGATCACTGGACTGGATGAGATCTGCAGACCTCAGGCATTCCTTCCAGTTAACTGCAAAAAAATTCCCAGTCGTAAGGTAGAAACACATGCAGAAAGAAAAAATATGTTAAAATAATCTATGCAATCTTCTTCAAAATCATGAAACTAAATTCCATAAACCAATTACTTTGCATTTACTAAATACCTTAACGAGTCTTCTAACATTATTAAAATGATTTTCTTTTAATTAAAATCATAATTCTTGGTTGTATGTTTCTATCAAACATGGAGTCTTAAACTCTAATATGCTTCTAGCAGGCTTATGAAAGAGGTGTAGGCACTAAAATCATGACAAACTGGAGCTACACACCCCCACATACACCTGAATAAACACACAGAAAAGTTCTTGACAATACGCTCTGACTCTTCAAAGTGTGTCTGGATGGAGGTTTTCTACGTGAGCACAAAGAACAATGGTGTGTATGAGTTAGGTAGTCAAGTAAGAAAAATCAACCTTTGAATTCTTCCCATTGTCACTTTTCTGTATACTTTTCCCCAGGAGTCTAAGGCTCTGCCTGGCTGTCTAGCTTTCCAGGGCCCCACTGAAACTCTACCTGGGGGTCTTCTCTCCCTGGGAATATTGTCCTCTAGTAAAATATAATGAAAGAATTAAAATGTATCTGTTTTTCATCCCATTTTTCACCTATATGCTTCAACAGAAACTGAAAAACGAATGTTCAAGTCATCAGCTCCTACAGGATTCTTACCCTGTACATGTATAGTGTTTATACTTTAATCTAGATCTGTCACAGGTGGAGATGTTTAGCCAAAAAGAAGGGAGCAGTGTTAGCGATGATGGTATATTTCTCCCATCACAGTTTCAGCCAAATGATAACGTCTGGTCTATTTCCCTAGAGGAACACTCCAGCCTCTCTTTATGTCCCTTCATTTCCTTCCTTCTTACAGAAGGAAAAATACCATTTCTTTACTAACATTAGCTGAGGCCCTTTAACCAGAAATGGGACACCTATTGAAAAAGTAAATTTGGTATTTCTGGGATAAGCTTAGTGAAGGAGGGGGTCTAGGCGAGGAGACTTGATGAAGGAAACAGATCAAATAGTGCTATGCACATGTATGGAATTATTAATACCAATTTCAATAACATGAGCAGGGAAGGGGAAGGAGCGGGGTAGGATCTGGAGGGAAATACGCCAAGTGCTGTGTGCGTGCATGTTACTATCACCCTGAGCCTCACTGTGATGTATAATTACAATACACCAGTAAAAAGTATATTAAAAACAAACAAGCCGGGCGTGGTGGCACACGCTTGTAATCCCCGTACTTTGGGAGACGGAGACCGGAGGATCCGGGTTCGCGGCCAGCCTCACCTCTCTCTCTCTCTCTCCCTCTCTCTCTCTCTCTCTCTCTCTCTCCTTATCGAGGCCCTCCGCAACTTCGTGAGACCTGGTTTCAAAAATAAAGTATAAAAAATAGGGCCGGGGGCGTAGTGCGGAGGTAGAATGCCCCTGCGTTCAATCCCCGGTACCGCAAACAAACAAAAAAACAAACAAACAAGTCGGGCGTGGTGGCGCACGCTTGTAATCCCAGTACTTTGGGAGGCGGAGACCGGAGGATCCAGGTTCGTGGCCAGCCTCAGCTCTCTCTCTCTCTC
>PVJS01046666.1:0-15723 GCA_004027185.1 Glis glis
CCTGACCATCCAAACTAGACTAACTGCTCCCCTCTAGTAATTCTAAAGCACTCCAAAATATCAAATGTATTTATATGTTGATCTTTTATTGCCTATTGCAATATAAGATTGCAATTCTTCCGTGCCTGGAAGAACACCTGGTATGGAAGAGTGCTCAATAAATATCAAATTAACATAGGATCTTGTCTCTCATTTGGCTTTTGTTTTTCGTGTGTGTGACTCATTCAGAGAATCCATCATAGGCGATGATGTGGTACAAGTGGCAGGGCAGGATTGGGGGCATTCCCAAGAATACCAACCAAATGCCTTATGAAAGCATTATGAATTTTAATGTTCTCCCTTTGAAAATATCCCTTGGGGATTTAGCACAAGTGCTGAGACCACAGCAGAGAACTAGGCAAGGATTCAGGATCCTGTGTGCTAGCCATGGCCAGGTCTGCCCTGTCTAAACAGGACTAACACCCGGCCCCTCTCCTCAAAGTGTGCCTGCACTCTCCTCTCCCCAGTTGCCAGGTGCACGCATGCGTCTACTTCAGGGTGACACCTCCTCTTCACTCTGATTGTGCACTCTCTACTTTCCCCTAAGTGTGTCACATTTTGCCTTCTGGGCATATCTCACTCTCCTTCCAAACCTCAGAAATCATTCGTGGAGTCACTACAACTTTATTTTGGTAGAGGGCTCAGGCAAGGGTGGGCTGCACGCATGCACTCTCCGTTGGATACAGGTGGCCAGGCTGAGCTTTGTAGGTAGGGGAAGGTGCATCAGGACGTTCCTGCTGTGCAGCTTCGTGGTGCCAAGGGGCCCTGCCATGTACACCGGGCAGGAATACACGTCCAGGCCGGGGGGTGCTGGCAGGTTATTGGTGCCCTGAGCCTGTGCGCTGACGCTCACGGGTGGCAGAGGGCTGGGCTGGCTGGAAGGACTGTCCAGCAAGACCCCATCTATCGGGTCCCACTCGGCGTGCACGAGCTGTAGCCCGATCAGTAGCAGTCCGGTCTCTGGAACCCTGGGATTCGGATCATTCACCACCTGGGGGCGCCAAAAGCTAGTTAGGCAAGGCTAGGAAGACGGGGTTGGGTAGGGATTAGAGAAGCGATTGGGGTTACTGAGGGGCCAGATCACCAAGAGGCTGGTGGGGTGTAATCGGGGACTTCGAGGGGGAGGGGTGGGGAACGGAAAGGACAACGCTAAGATACCCGGAGATGCAGAGGGTTGTTGTTCAGCTCTTGACGTTTATGTGGGAGATGACTGGGGCTGCCAGGAAAGTTGGAGCTGGGCACACACTGCCCCAGGGCAGCCTCCCAACGCAGTGCCAGCAGCAGGCGGCGCGGGTGGCTAAAGGCCGACAGGTGAAAGACGCGCTCCGGAGCTTCGGTGCTCGCGTCCGCGCACACGCCCAGGTAGCGGACCAACAGCTGCCCGCGGCGCGACAGCTGTCGCAGCCATTGCCAAGGCGGCTGCGGACCACCGGTCGCATGGGGTCGCCAAGGCGGGGGTAGGCGGCCAGTCCAGAGGGCCCGGGCCACCGCCGCACAGCGGCTGGAGGGGCAAAGGGGTTCGCCCTTGAGCTGCCGCAGTAGGCAGTCAAGGTCGCTCTGTAGAGTGCCCACCAGCTGACTCAGTTCCAGCACCTCGGCCTCCAAGAAGCCCTCCAGCGGCCGCTGAGTATCGGGCCCCAGCACCGGCCGTGGGGCTGCACACTGGTCTCCAGGAGTGTGGTCGGTCAGCACAGCCTGCAACGACTCCAGCCGGCGCTTGGCCTGCACTAGCCTTTGCAGCAGCCGCCTCTCCGCACGCCGCGAGCCGCCACCGGCTGCAGGAACCCACGCGGGTGAACTCCGCTGCAGGGCGCTCAAGAGAGCACGACTCCGGCGTCGCAGCAGCCAGGCCTGGGGGCCCTCACTCAGTCCGCAGAATCGGGGTTCAGATGGCTTGGTCAGTAGGTGCATCTGGGCCTTGCACTCTTCGAGAGCATCCAGCTCCCCTAGCTCTTGGGGATGGAGGTGGCGGGTGAGGAACAAGACGGACTCTCCCCATCCTTTGCTATCAGCCCCATAACTGCGTGAATATCGACCCTTTGTTGGGAGCCTTGTTAGTCATCAGCCTTGAGGTCACCTCAGTCCGGCTTGGGAGGGGCACACACTGCCCACCCAAGTGGAGATTTCTGCATGCAGACAAATCTCCAAGGACCAAATGAGACCGATGAGCAAAGACCCTAATAACTTCCTTTTACCCCCTTTCCTTCCCTGATTCATATATGACTACCTTGATGTTTTTCCCTGACTCACCCCATGACTGCTTTGCTGTTTCCTGTAATTAATCATTTCTTACAATGCTTTGGTTACCCTCAATAAAAGTAAGACACTGGTGGAAGGAAGGTAGGAGAAACATCTCTCTTTCTTTCTTCCCCAGCCCCCTCAAGCTGTCTTGTTTATCCAAAATAATTTTGACTCCATTGTCGTTCATGCAAGAGACTTCTCATCAATCAATCAACATCAACACCATCCACTACATCCCTTCATATACCTTTATTGGCCCCGGTGCCCACACTTCGGTGTGCATGATATTGCCCTGCACTATTCCCCACCCCAACACAGATACCTGCCTGGGCTTACCTGGGCTGGGCATCAGAGTGGCCAGCAGATTCTGAGGTGTGCGTGATGGGACCCAGCTCTGGCTGCCGGAGCTCAGGCAGGCTTCAGTGAGGCTAATCAGGGCCTCTCTGTCCTTGGCGTCCCCCACGGGTCCCCCATATAAAACTGAAGCTGGGGAGGAGGTCAGGGCCCCTCAGTTCCAGCCCCTCCAGTTTCCAACCCCTCTCTCTGTAACTCAAGTTGTAAATTATGTCCCAGTCTCAAAACTCCCACCCACACCCTTTTCCGGGCCCTCCTGGGGACTGATAGCTGCACAGAGGACAGGAAGGGTCTCACCAGCCAGCTCCTGAATGGCAGCACTGGGATTTTTGAGACTGGTCCACAGCCGCTTTTGGGTCTCAAGGGCCTGGGTCAGGGTTACTTGACTCCTGGGGGAGGGAAACAGAAAGTAGGGTTCTAAATGTCATCAATATGCTGAAGACTCTCAAATCTTTCCAAATCCTGCCCAAATCTCTCTCCTGAGCTCCAGGAGAGAGGGCTCACTAGTCATTGCCACTTAGCACCGCGAATACACCTTGCTTTCAACCGAAATCATCATATTCCCCATGAAACCTGTTCTATCTCCTATCTCAGTAAGAGATATCACTGGGACCCAACTGTTGAAGGCAAAAATCGGGAGTCATCTCCGACTTCTTCTTCCCCCTTCCCTATTTTTCTTTATCCCTACGGGGACTGCCACCTCGTCCCTGCTATCAATACCACAAGATTTCTTCCCTGGAGACTGACTGCCAGAGCCTTCCCAAACTGTTCTGCTCGCCTCCAGTCCTGACTCCTCTGGTCCATTCTCCACACTACAGCCAGAGTGATTTTCAGTGGCTTCCCACTGTCCTCCGGATAACACCAGGCCCCTTGCTGTGATCTTAAACACCCTGTGTGATGAGCTCCACCTCTCTCTACTTGACCCCTGGCATGTTTACCTCAACCACATTGAAGTCTCCCTTCTGCTGAGCCCAGTTCCCTCTGTTCAGAAAGACTCTGATTGGCTTCTACTTTTTCTTTTTTTGTGTGTGTATGCTACAGGGGATCGATTGCAGGGCACTCTACCACTGAACTACATCCACGGCCCTTTTTTATTTTGAGACAAGGTCTCACTAAGTTGCCCAGGCTAGCCATGAAATTGCGATCCTCCTGCCTCAGCCTCCCTAGTCCCTGGAACTGCGGGCGTGTGCCACCACACCCGGCTTTGCCTCTGCTTTTGAGACTCAAGATTCAATGCAAAGTGAGAGCCCAAACTCCTTGGAGAAGCCTTCCTGGACTTCTTCCCCCTCCCTTTTCGGAGCTCTCAAAGTTGGAATTATTTTTACTCAACCTAGCATGTGAAAGATGGTCAGTGTGTGCTAAGTGACTGGACAGATTAGGCGGGTCCCTCACCATCGTCCCCTGTGTGTCTGCAGCCTCATTCCATAGAGCTGCCGGTGTAGGAGGAGGCCATGTAGAAGGAGCAAAGGTAGCGGCCGGGTAGGGGGTTGCATGTAGAGTCCTTGCTGGGCTAGCTCCACACCTTCGATCAAGATGCGGCCCAGCTCCAGGGACTGGTCCCAGAAAACAGGCATACAGTGCTGAGTCAGCACAGCTGGGGGGGGCGGGGAGAAGAGTGCTGAGTCAGCAAGCTGGGTAAGGGAAGAGTGCTGAGTTAGCACAGCTGGGGGGATGGGGGAAGAGTCCAAGTCAGCACAGCTGGGGAGGGGGGACGAGTGCTGAGTCAGCACAGCTGGGGGTGGGGTGGAGAGTGCTGAGTCAGCGCAGCACAGTTGCCCTCCCCCATCCAATTTGAGAGCCTGTAGGGGAATGCTCCTCACCTGGCATCGAAGCACTGGCCTCTGCAGACACAATAAGCCAAAGACGGAAATCTCTGTGGACAGTGGCCGCATCCCTGCTCTCAGGTTGGGCGAAAAGCACTTCCAATTCCAGGTCTGAGGTAGTAGAGTTAGATAAGAAGCTGAGATTAGTCTTCAGGTTATGGGTCAGGCACAGGTCTAGGGGTCAGAATTAAGACTGGGGGATCAGGAGTCAGACACAAGGCCAAGAGGACAGGCTTGGAAGGAGGAAACCATCAGTGAGGCCCGAGAGTTCAAGCTTAGGCTCAAGAACAGGGTAGGGTCCTGGAAGCCACTTCTAGGCAGCACACCCACCCTTGGCTCTATCCAACAGCCCCAGCAAGGGCTGCAGCAGCTCCTCCGGCCAATGGGGCAGCAGGTGGCAGTTATCCAGCACCAGCCAGTACCCCTCAGACACAGCCTGGCAGAGAGTGCTGACCACAGTCGCGACCGGGTCCCAGGCTTCAGAGCCCAGAGCTATCACCTGCAGATGCTTCTGCCCCTGGGAACCAACAGAAAGATGGCAGAGCGATTCAAAGAAATCCTGGGGTGACCCAAGGGACTCAGAGTAATGCAACAATGATACAAAAAGTACCTGAGTAATCCAGAAAGATCCATGAGAATGTGGGGGAGGGGGGCCCACACCCCACCCCAGCCCACAGGAGGTGGACACCCTGTGGCCGAGAGACTAGGTTCAGACCTGCTCATGCTTGGCAGCCAGATTCCGGATGACGGTCAGAGGGTGCAGAGTGGCTGTGGGGTGGCCAGCTGGTGGCAACAAGATCAGTATGGGCTGAGTAGCCTGACTACGTTCCAAGGGCATGGCGGGGCCACCCAGGCTTTCATCCAGGGGCCTGCCCAGGATACTAGTGGTGAGGTCTGCCAGGGCACCTGCCAGGCACTCGGGTCGCAGCACACGCCACAGGATCAGCTTCTGGAGGAGGCTGAGTGGCTCAGGACCCAGCCCAGGTGCAGGTCCCAGCACCGTGGACGAGAGGGACAGGTATTCCTGCCAAACATTAGAATGGGCTGCCAGAGACGCACGCAGCCCAACAAACGGGGGCAGCAGCTCTAACACCCCGCATTCATGCCAGGCTCTGGGTCCTATCCAAGCCGGCCGAACCACACCTGGGTCTGGCTTTCTGTGGCCTGTGCTGGGAGAGGCTGCCAGTCCGGGCCAGAGCGCCAGCCTCTCCAGCTTCGGTGCCTTCATTCCCACTTGCAGGAGAGCCAAAGCGGCCAAGGCCCCCACCAAGGGCACCTGGGATAGGCCCAGTGCAGCCACAGTGCTGCCCAGCAGGTAGTGAGTGAGATGTATTTTCATCTGCAACAGGTGGCTGGCCAGGTCCTCCCCATGCTGAGTATCATGTGGCTTCATGCTGTCCAGAGCCTGCTTGGTGACTTCCAGCCAGTTCTCTGAGCTCATCGGGAAAAATGGCAGCAAGTTCTGCAGTGGACTTACGGCCTTTATGATGGCCATTCCATGCCAAACCACTTGTCGGTAGGGCACCCACAACTCCACCTCCTGAAGCTTCTGCTCTTCTAGATTCTCGCGATTAGCATGCAACTGACATATCTCAGCCTGGGTCCTCACCATGTCCCGCAGAAACTTGTCTGGTTTCCGATGCTTTGGGTTCTGGGTCAGCAGCGTCGTCAGCAGTCGCTCCTATATGTAGTATTTGTTGGATGGATCTGGTCTCTTCTCACAGTCCCCAAACATCTACACTCACCTCCACCTCCATACCCGAACCCTTCTAATGCTCATCCCATCCCACAGACTGGGCTCCTAAGCACCTCAGCAGCCTCTGTGGCTTTGCAATTGTCCAGGACGCTCATCTTTAGATCCTGCCAGTGGGTTTCAAGCTCAGGACGCTCTCTGCACAAGATTTCATGCAGCATTTGTTCTTCTAGTATTTCCATATTCAGGCTCAGGTCCAGGACATTTAGCCCTTTCAGCAGTTCGCAGCCTAGTACTTGGGGTCACAAGGAATATGCTTAATGCCCTCCCCTCGGCAGAGCCGGGGCTGGGGCAGACAGAGAGTGTGGCTCCCTACCACTGTCCTGAGCCTACTCTGGACCAGGCTGAATGAAGCCCTCTAGGGCTGGTCCTGGGGTCTTGTGTGTGTGCAAAGCTGTGCTAGCAACTTACCCTCTGGGTCTCACCTTTTTCCAAGACATGGAGGGGGAGGGTAGTGCTCAGATAGAGGCAGAAGCCAGGTTGCACCTGGGGTGGACTCAGCTGCTCCCGCTGCAGCAGCCATTGCAGTTCTTGGCACCCTAAGCCCAGCTCCATGTTGGTCAGAAGCACGGGCAGGCCTGCGTGAGGAAGCAAGGACCACCTACCCATGCTGCCAGCACCCATGCTGCCCACCCCCGCATGAGATCTGGCTCTGACCAGCTCTCCTCTGGCTGATAGGAGGGTCCACTCAAGATGTTTCAACACAGTGAGATGAAGGATGGGAGCTCAGGTCAGACCGAGGTGAGAGAAGCCTGTGCGGTCACAGGACTGGGGGAGGTCAGGAGGGCCTGGGGGATGGGCATCAGTTCTCACCACTGGCAGCTGCCTCCCGGAGCTGAGGACCCAACTCGGGGTCAGTGCCCGAGAGCACATGAAGGCAGAGATGAGGTGGAGACTGAGTCTCAGAGGCTGGCTTTGACCCCTGACTCTCTGCCTCAGTCTCCTCCTCTTTCCCTTCTTCCTCTTCTTTCTCCTCTTGCTTTTGCTCTCTCTTCTCCTCCTCATTTTCCCTTTCCTCTGCCTTCTGTTCTTTTGTCTGGTCTGTAGCCTTATTTATCACTTCATAATCATGATCTTCATTCATATCCTCCTCTTTCTTGTCTATGCTTTCTGTGACATCCTTCCCTGGGACAGAGAGATGCACAGGAGCACTTCAGGGAGGAAGAACTGGGCTCCAGAGAGCACTGTTCTCCCAAGGACCCCAATTCATGAGGGAACGTCTGCAGGAAGAGAGTAGAGAAGTGGCTTACGCTCTCTGACTCTATTTCCTTATATACAAAATGGAGTTGATATTAGTAATGACCTCATAGGGTTACAAAGAAGATTAAATACAATGACACATAGAAAGCGCTTAGACTGGTGCACAGTAAGTGCTCAACAAATGTTGATTATCATGATTATTCCTTTAAAATGCAGCCCGGCATGGTGGTACATGCAATCCCATTACTTGGGAGGCTTAGATAGGAGGATCGCAGGTTTGAGGCCAGCCTCAGCAATTTAGCGAGACCCTTAGCAACTTACTGAGCCCTTGTTTCAAAATTTAAAAAAAAGGGGGCTAGGGTTCAGCTTAGAGACAGAATATCCCTGGATTTCATCCCCAGTAACCCCCCCCCAATTATTACTTTAAAATCGCAGGGAGAGAATTAGTCATCTCTGAAATTGGCTCCATTTCTGCCCTTTCTGTGGGTTGATGAGAAGTCCAATGCCTTTCCTTTTTTTACCTAAGCTTATTCTGCTACCAACTAAAAGAAACCTCACTAATTTGGAAATTGGTGCCTGGAAGAAGTGAGAGGCTGTAAACTGTAGAATTTGCCAAATCATAGGCAATGCAGTGGACACAGATGGTTGGCAAAGAAACAACCATTCCCAACACCCTTGCCCCCCTTGCAATGCTGCCCAGGCTGGTCGCCAGCTCCCGGGCTCAGCAGCAAGAGCTGGAAAAAATAAATACCTGTTTTTTTCTAGGTTTTCTTGTAAGTGGAGGTTGCCAGATCCAGTTTGGTGCATTCTTTTCCTCCCTCCCTCCCTCCTTCCCTCCTTTCCTCTTTTCTTTTCCTTTGTTTTTGTTTTTTGGTACTAGGAATTGAACCTAGGGGCATTCTAACTCTGAGCTACACCCCCAGCCCCCTTTTTTGAAACAGGGTCTCACTAAGTTGCTGAAGCTCTTGCTAAGTTGCTAAGGCTGGCCTCAAACCTGTGATCCTCTTGTTTCAGCCTCCCAAGTATGTGCAGCCACTCCTGGCTTTTATTTTTTTGTGCTATTGGGGATTGAACCCAGGGTACTTCTACCAACGAGCTACATCCATAGCCCTTTTTCTTTTTTCTTTTGATATAAGATCTCGCTAAGTTCAAACTTGTGATCCTCCTGTCCCAGCCTCCCAAGTATTGGCGCTACCGCACCTAGCTGGTACATTCATTTTCTATTGGTATCAGAGTGCCACACATTTAGCAGCTTGAAACAATACCCACTTATCTCATGGTTCTGTAGGTCAGTGGTCTAGCACAGCATGGCTGGATTCTCAGCACAGGATTACACTTGTCTAAAATCAAGGTGTCACCTAGGGCTACAGGTCTCATCTGGGGCTTGAGGGTCCTTTTCTAGCTTATGGTTTTTGGACTTTGTTTTATTTTTTTGATGTACAGTCTTGCTCTATTACCCAGGCTGGTCTTGAACTCTTGAACTCAAGCAAAACTCTTGTCTTAGCCTTTGTGTGTGTGTGGTACTGGGGATTGAACCCAGGGTCATTTGAGCTACACCTTCAACCCTATTTTGTTTTTTATTTTTAAAAAGGTCTCACTAAGTTGTGGAGGGCCTCACTAAGTTACTGAGGCTGGCTGTAATTCTGCGATCCTTCTGTCTCAGCCTCCCAAGTACTGGGATTACAGGTGTGGGCCACCATGCCTGGCAGTCTCAGCCTCTTGAGTAGCTGGAACTACAGATGCTAACCATTGCACCTGCCTCTTACTAGTTTTTTGACAAAATTCATTTCTTTCTCACACTTTCCCTGTAGCTCCCTCCATCTTCAAGCCAGCAAGTTCCTGTGTTTCAAAGTTCTTTGTCTTCTCTCTCCTTTCTGCCTTGAAGGGTTCATTTGATTATACTGGGCCCATGTAGATAATATAAGATAATATCTCTATCTTAAGGTCAA
This sequence comes from Glis glis, assembly GCA_004027185.1. NCBI lineage: Eukaryota > Metazoa > Chordata > Mammalia > Rodentia > Gliridae > Glis > Glis glis. The sequence continues at coordinate 9,360 of PVJS01046666.1, forward strand.
TTTATTAACAACCTGTTTTTTTTTTTTTTTGGTACTGGAGATTGAATCCAGGGGCATCTTATCTCTAGGGTACACCTCCAGCCCAGATCATTTTACTTTTTATTTTGAAACAGGGTCTTGATAAGCTGCTGAGGGTCTTGCTAAATTGCAGTGGCTCATCTGGAACCTGAGATCCTCCTGTCTCAGCCTCCCAAGTCCTGGGATTATTGGCATGTACCACCACACTTGGCTAGTAATCTTAAATACATCTGTAAAGTCCTTCTTACCATGTAACATACCATAACCATGGGAATAACACCAGAAGGCAAAGGTTACGGGAAAGGGGGGACAGAATTCTGCCTACCCCATTTGGCTCTTCAGACTTCTGGGATATCTGTTGCTTTCCTAACAAAAGGGACAGAAATAACCAGCAGCAACTCTGACATGCTACTTGGAAGAGAGTAGACATCTTGCAACTATGATGTGTGTTAGTTTCTAGGACTTCCATAACAAATCATCAAACTTAGTGGCTTAAAACCATAGAAACCTATTCTCTAATAAGGACATGTGGAGGACAGAAGTCTGAAATCAAGGTGTTGGCAAGGCCACACTCCCACCAAAGGCTGTAAGGGAGAATCCTCTTTGCCTCTTCCATCCTCTGGCGGTTCTGGGCAGGCCCTGGCTTGTGGCTACCTTGCTCCAGCCTCTGCCCTCCTCTTTAAGGCCTTCTCTTCTGTGCATCTGTCTTCTGTCTCTCATAAGATGCTCCTCATGGGACTTAGGGCCCACTCATAGAATGAGCAGGGTGATCTCATTTCAAGGTCCCAAACTTCATTACATCTGCAAGTCCTTTTTTTTTTTTCCCAAATGAGATCACATTTTTTTTCTCATCTACTCAATTCGTCAACACTGTCTTCTGGGAAATAAACACCTTCTCTTTCTTCTCCTAGGAAATATTCCTTCCAGTGCTCCACCCAGATATGATTCCGATTCAAACAGAGTCAATGAAAACATTCCCCTAGAATTTCTGAACATTGGATAAATTTAAGTAGTAAAGCTCTGGGTTGTGGGCAAAGTTTCTGATAGTACCAAGGAGACCAAGGAAGTGGAAGATCCTGGATTGGTCAGCTATGTAGATTCATGATCATTGCAATAGGAACCCCCCCCCCAAAAGTAAATGTGAGCCAGGTGTGGTGGCACACGCTTGTAATCTCAGTACTTGGGAGGCTGAGACAGGAGGATCCGGGTTCGCAGCCAGCCTCAGCTACTTAGTGAGGCCCTCCGCAACTTAGCGAGACCCTGTTTCAAAATAAAGAACAAAAAATAGGGCTTGGGGATGTAGCTCGGAGGTAGAATGTCCCTGGGTTCAATCCCCAGTTCCACACACACACACACACACACACACACACACACAAGTAAATGTGACCAAATTTTTAACATAGTCTAGGCTGATAAAATCTGGGATAGCCGGATGTGGTAGCACATGCTTGTAATCCCAGTACTTTGGGAGGCGGAGACCGGAGGATCCAGGTTCGCAGCCAGCCTCAGCTCTCTCTCTCTCTCTCTCTACCTAGTGAGGCCCTCCGCAACTTCGTGAGACCCAGTTTCAAATTAAAGTATAAAAAATAGGGCTGGGGGTGTAGCGTGGAGGTAGAACACCCCTGGGTTCAATCCCTGGTACCGCAAAAAAAAAAAAAAAATCTGGGATATCCTGCCCACAAAAATTCAGTGTTTCCTCTGTGAAAGGGAAGAGCACACAAGGCTGACAGTGTTGGGCAGTTCGGACACTGCAGAAGCATTGTGTTGTTCTCTCTCTGCCTTACCTCTGTCCTTGGTGTGGGCTGGCGCCAAGCATGTGTTCCATTGCAGAGGCAGCGGGTTCAGCCAGAGGAGGGCCTGGTCCCCGGGATCGAGCAGCAGAGGCCATCGGCAGCTATAGTAATGGGTGCTGCTCCTCAGAAACAGGGCTGCCAAGCGGGCGGACTTCGCCTGGGGCTTCAGGTCTTGGTCCCACTGGTACTGTTCAGACTCACAGCTCAGCAAGGACAGAATACTGAAGGGAAAGCGTGTGGACAGCAGGGGGTTCTTTAGAGGAACGGTGACAGACTTCTGCTTCTCTTTCAGTGCCTGCGCCACATCATCTGGGCCCAGGGCTTCCTGAAAGCCCCGACACAGAGCCAGCCATTTGACCAGCAGTTCCTGGCGCCGCGGTGGTGGGAAGGGACCCAGGTAGATGATGGCAGCTGAGCACAGGAGGGCATCCCCAAACAGAGTCGAGCAGTGTCCCCTCAGCTTCTGGTGTGAAGGGAAGAGCAGAGGGAGTGTAGAGCAGGGAGGAGGGGGTGGGCAGAGGGTAGGCAGGGGGAAGCCAGGCGGGGTAGGGCAAGCAGGGTGGGGCAGTGCCAAGGAAGCAGGGCATGGGGTGGGGGTGTGACACGAACCAGGAGGAGATACCCAGGAGGGGTGTGGTTACCTGCAGCTGGGTGGTCCAAGTGTTCATGGGTGTGACCAGCGCAGTCTTTATGGGCCATTTGTAATACTGGCCACACTGCGCCTGAGTGAGCGTGTCTGCCACTTGGATGTGTGAGCACTGGGCATCTTCCACCTTCTTAGCCAGGGTCAAAGTATTCTCCAGTATCTCCTGAGCCTGAAACTGGTAGCGGCCTAGGCGGGCCTGCTCACGAGCCAGGGTTGCCTCCACCTGTCTCAGCAGCAGGCCCGTGGGCAGGCCCCGGCGGTGTGCCAGCCCGTAGCGCAGAACGGCCCAGAGCCAGACTGCCAGGTTTGCTGTGGGGATGCTCACTGCCCGCAGGGCTGCGTCGCTCATACCTGGAGCCTTCAAAGTTTGGTTTAACTTTATCAGCTCTGTGTCTGTCATCTTCTCCTTGGGGAAGAATACCAGCTCCTGGGGGGATGTTTGTTAAGGGGAGAGGGGAAGACACAGACACTCGGGACCCTGACTCAACAGTCTAGCCCTGCCCAGTGTTCCCTCTGTGCCTCCCCCTCCTCTCTCATCATGCCTCATCTTCTCTACCTGATAAAAATCTTCGGTGCATAAAAGCTGCTTGGCACTGGCCCAGCCTGTTTCACGGTGGAACAAGTCACACAACGCGTCAGTCACCCGGATCACAGGTTCTGGTGGTGCTCGGTAGCTCCGTATCTCCTCAAAGTCAGACACCTGCAGCTGGCTCAGAGGACCCAGAAATGCCTTGCTCATCTAAATGAGAGATGCTGAATTGAGTTCCTGAAGTGGCCTTCCCTTCTGAGGTGTTTCTTCATCTTCCCCTAGGAATCCTCATGCGGGGTCACCCCCCCCCAGCCACCCTATCACCTTTGCCCCCTTTCCCTGGAGACTCCATCATGAGTCCTCTGGTCCCTTCCCTGGGCATCATAGGAGGGGTTGTCCTCTCCCAAGTGAGGAGCAGTGCAGGACACACAGAGGGAAGGGCACACCTGCTCCAGGAAAGCCTCGTACTGAACCTGCAGGGCATCCCGCTGTTTGGCCAGGTTCTCAATGAGGTTCTCCTGATGCCGACAGTCGAGCAACTGCCTCATGTGCTGGAGCTTGCTTTCATCTAGCTGCTGCTGAAATTTGCTGAGGCTCTGGGAACAGAGGTCAGGCCCTGTAGCTCCACAACCTGGACCATGGGGCAACACCACAGGGGAAGACCCCACGGGCCTGAAGGGGCCACCAAGCTGAATTCAAAGTAGGCCACAGATAGAAGCTGAGCTCTGGGTCTGTCACTTACTGGTCTGTGAGTCATACATCTAGTAATGCAGCCCCGAGTAGGCGGTTGCTTTTCTTGCAGCCACTTCACCATACAAGCTCGGAAAATCTGACTCCAAAGCCTGTGTGAGCAACTACTATGCCAGGCTCTTTATCTTACTTGACCCCTTAGCAACGATTGTCACAGAAGATGGTTCGTTCCCTTTGGAAGCATTTTCCTCCCTTGGCCTTCAGGATACTGTGTCTCCTGGGGCTTTCCCCAACTTCTCTGGCTGTTCTTTCTAAGTCTCTTCTCCTGCCATTCCTTCACTATTCCTCAGCAATCTTTTCAGGGTCCCCTTCTCTTCTCATTCTACACTCCAACACACCTTACCCTCCCCTAATCTCATGGCTTTGATTATAAATATATCAGATTTAGCCGGGTGTGGTGGCGCACGCTTGTAATCCCAGTATTTGGGAGGCTGAGACAGGAGGATTGCAGGTTTGCAGCCAGCCTCAGCTACGTAGTGAGGCCCTCCATAACTTAGTGAGACCTTGTTTCAAAATAAAGAATAAAAAATGGGGCTGGGGGTATAGCTCAGAGGTAGAAGGCCCCTGGGCTCAATCCCCAGTACTGTAAAATTTATATATATATTATTTAAATTTATATTAAATTTATATATATTAAATTTATATATATATATTTATGTATATTATATATATCTCAGACTTATATTCTTAAATTTTCTAAATCTCTCTCTAGCCATGTTCCCTCCCACGCCCTACACCACATATTGATCTGCTTAGGGGAAATCTCCTCTTGGATGTCTCACATGCCCCTCAGATTCTATGTGCTCCCCCCCAAATGGATGTATTGTTTATTCCTCCCTACCCCCTCCCTCTGCGATCTTACTCCTCACCTGTTTTCTTTTCCTCAGAGAACTGTGTCAAAATATACTCAGGTTTCTCAAGGAGGAAACCTGGTTGTTACCCCAAACCCAGCTCATTGCCGAGATCTTTCAATTATACCTCCAAAGTATGTCTCAGGTCCACTCCCATCCCCAACATCCACCCCCACCTGCAACAGCTTCCTAACTGGTCCTAACCCTCTCCTCTAGTTTGTCCCCCACATGGCAGGCTCATTGGTTTTCTAAAAACTGAATCTCATCATCATGTCTCTTAACACGTCACTCCTATGCTTGGTTGACAAAGCCTTCTTGACCAGGCGCCTACTCATCTTTCCAACCCCTTATTTTTCTCTCTCCCGCACTCTACTCTCTAGCCATCCCTGATGTTCAGTTCCTTGAAAGTGGCATGCATTCTCTTGCCTCTGGGCCTTCACATATGCTAATACTTCAGCCTGGGACATTCTTCTTCCCTATCTTCTCCCACACCTGACCAAATCTTAACTAACCTTCAGACATCAGCTTTGATGTACTTCATTCATTTTTTTTAGGTTTTTTTTTTTGGTACTGAGGATTGGAATCAGAAGTGCCCTACCTCCAAGCGACAGCCCTATTTTATTTTTTAATTTTGAAACAGGATCTCACTAGGCTGTTGAGGATCTTGCTTAGTTGCTAAGCTGGCCTCAAACCTGTGATCCTCTGGTCTCAGCCTCCCAGGTACTGGGATTATAGACCTGTACCACCATACCCAGCTCATTTACATTTTTAAAAAATATACTTTGTTTACATTTTAAAGGAATTTTTTCAGCCCCTACCATGTTCTACAGTGCTATGCTACATACTGGAGCACTGTGCTTTCTCTAGAAAGCTTTTCTTGATTCTTCAGTGCTCTCTGGACTCTGTCATAACATATTGGATGAGTTTATATCTTCTAGTAAACTATGGCACCATGAAAGTAAGGGCCTTATCTCCTCATATAAGGGGCAATCTAACCTACCACTAATAGTAACCAGCATGGACGGAGCTCTTACTATGTGCCCGCACTTCTAGGAGCTTTATGTGTAAGATCTCATTTAATCCTCATCATAACCTTATAAGATTAGGGAAGCTTCTCTAATTTCTTTGGATCTCTGCTTTCTCATCAGTAAAATAGGTAAAGGATAGCCAATTCTATGTGGTAAGGAATCTATCTATCTACCTCTCAATCTAACTGTAGATGTAGACATAAACATAGGCATAAATATTAACGAGTGCCTGGACAAAACAATTATAGAGTTTGATTAATTTTGTTGAGTACTGTAGTGAATAAATGAACCAAGTGAGTATGAGAAGAGAAAAGAAATGGATAGTTCCCGAATGACTCCTGGGTGTTGGCTTAGATGATTAAGCGGATAGTGGTGTTATTTCCTCGGGTGGGGAACATTGGAAAGAGTACACACTATTTTGGTTATTGAGTGAATGACCAAGCATTGGACTCTGAGTGACACTTGTGACTATGAATGTCTCTTATGCAAATCTGGGGCTTATTGTGTTGTGGTCTGATATTACTGATCTAAGTATAGCAGCACTCTTTTTTTTTGTTTTGCGGTACCGGGGATTGAACCCAGGGGCGTTCTACCTCCGCGCTACACCCCCGGCCCTATTTTTTTATACTTGATTTTGAAACCAGGTCTCACGAAGTTGTGGAGGGCCTCACTAGGTAGAGAGAGAGAGAAAGACAGGGAGAGAGAGAGAGAGAGAGAGCTGAGGCTGGCCGCAAACCTGGATCCTCCGG
>PVJS01046667.1:0-15720 GCA_004027185.1 Glis glis
CCCCCGGCCCTATTTTTTTATACTTTATTTTGAAACCGGGTCTCACGAAGTTGCGGAGGGCCTCACTAAGTAGAGAGAGAGAGAGAGAGAGAGAGAGAGAAAGAGAGGGAGAGAGAACTGAAGCTGGCCGCGAACCCGGATCCTCTGGTCTCTGCCTCCCAAAGTACTGGGATTACAAGTGTGCGCCACCACGCCCAGCCTTTTTTTAAATTTTAACATGAGAAGCCGGGAGCAGTGGTACACGCCTGTAATCCTAGTACTTGGGAGGCTGAGACAGGAGGATCGCTGGTTTGAGGCCAGCCTCAGCAACTTAGCAAGACCCTGTTTTAAAAAAAAGGGCTGGGGATGCAGCTTGGAGGTAGCAAACCCCTGGGTTCAATCCCCAGTACAATAAATAAATAAATAAATAAATAAATAAATAAATAAATAAGTAAATTTTAACATGAGACATATTTGAGTATGTTTCCCTATTGGTAAAAAAAAGATCCAGACCACTAATTGCAAATCCTACCTTGCAATAGGAGCTGATGTGGTATACATTTCACAATTATCTTCCCTTGTGCTAGGTAGTCAGATAAAAATTAATAGGCGAGAAGGGTTATGGACAAGCTGCATTGGATTACTTGCTCACTGCTGAGTCTGAATATATTTGTGGTCTTGTTCTCCATTTACGTTCTCTATTGCAAACTGTGTAAATTCTTTTTGTTTGTATGGTGGGGTTGGAGTGTTTTTGTTTCTGTTTTTTTTCTTTTTTTTTAAAGAATTGGTTCATGGTAATTCTACATCCTTGAGGTTCAATGTGGTAGAAATAAACATACACACAGCACTTGAGGTGTCTCCCTCCAGATCCCACCCCATTCCCTCCTCCTTCCCATGCATAATATTAAATTGGTATTGATAACTTCATATATGAACATAGGATTATTTTAACTGTTTCCTTCACTAGATCTCCCCCTTTGCCTCCCCACTTCCCACTCCAAATCCCCTTCGACTGTTCTTCTCCCCTTATTTATCTGAAGTCCTTTTCGTTTCCCAATTTCTCTCTAGCTTCCACGTATGAGAGAAAACATTGAACTCATAACTTAGCTGATCTCACTTAGTGTAATATTCTCTAGTTCCACCCATTTTCCTGCAAATGACATTATTTTATTCTTCTTTCTGGCTGAGTATAATTCCATTGTGTGTATCTGCCATAGTTTTGTAGTCTATTCATCTGTTTTTATTGCATTCTTTCAAATATAAGAATTGGAGCTTTTTATCATCTTTGCTTTTTAGTTCTTTTATGTATGGATAGATGTATTGGGGGAAATCATGAAATTATATTTATTTTATGAGATCAAGTCTGTTAGTCATACTGTGTTTCTCTTATTGCTTTTTAATTAATTTTTATTGGTGTATTATAATTGTACACAATAGCGGGGTTCATTGTGACATGTTCCTACATGCACATAACATATTGTGGTCAATTTCATTCCCCAGTCTTCATTGCTTTTTAAATGAACAATGTTTGCCAGGCATGGTGGCACACACATGTAATCCCAGTATTTGGGGGGCTGAAACAGGAGGATTGCAAGTTCGAGGTCAGCCTCAGAAACTTAGTGAAACTCTCAGCAACCTAGAAAGACCCTGTTTCGAAAAAATAAAAAAATAAAAAATAGCTCAGAGGTAGAATGCCTGTGGGTTCAATCCCTAGTACAAAGAAAAAATAAGTAAAGAGTTCATGTGCTTTAGTTGAGTAAATGAATAGTCTTTTACACATATTTCCAACTTGTTTTTATGTGTCTGTTATTTCTTATTGTGGCTTTGGTCTATTTTGATACATCTATTTCTACATTAGCTTTGAACATTGTTTGTAAAGTGTTATTATCATTTGACTAAAGATGGCCTTTACCACTGAAAAACACATTTGATCCATATATCTTTTTTAATTTTGTGGTGCTGGGGATGGAACCCAGGGCCTCATACATGCTAGACAAGTGGTCTATGACTGAACTACACACACAGCCCTTTTTGATACTTTGTTTTGAAACAGGGTCTTGTTAGGTTGCTGAGGGTCTAGCTAGGTTACCAAGGCTGGCCTTGAACCGGTGATGCTCCTGTCTTAGCCTCCCAGGTACTGGGATTACAGATGCGCACCACTATGCCCGGTTCCCTGCCATTCTTCTAATCTCATGACTCCTCATATCCTTTAAATGTGTCTCTATATAGTGCTCGTGTTCACACAGCTTCGTGAAACTGCGAAGCTGCACAGCCGGTAAATTCTCTGCATTTGGATCTTGAATTATAATGGTGAAAAGACAGTGTGTTGAAGGAAGTGTCTGTGTGACATAATGTCCTCAGGGATTAATTACAGGAAGAATGTTTTTCCTGAATTGTCCTGGGGTCATGGTGTAGGACTTTATAAGGATAACATTGGGGAAACCTTTGCAAATTGACAGTGGCCAGATTCAAGACTTGAGTGAAACCACGGAATTTGTAAAACAAAACAAAACAAAACAAAACAAAACAAAAAAACAATGATGAAACCCACCAATACCACACACCCAAGAATACAAAAAAGATGCCACATGAGTCAAGTATGAGCGAGGCTTTCCCGATCTTTCCTCAGACCATAGCAGAACCAGTCAGTCACACGTACATGGAATAGGCACAGGAAAATAAAGTCTCATGATTTCATATAAACATGCCCCAATTCAGTAGTTCTTTTCGTATTTCTTCTTTTGAATTTTTTCTTTATTTTCTTTGCTCATTTTTCTACTGGAGTGTTCAATCTGTAAGCGCGATACTGGACAGCTATCATTGGTTTTGTCTTTGGGGTAAATTTATTTTTGCTGCTATCATTTTGGCTGGGTATCAAGGGAATGTAACTGGAGTTGGAACACAGCCAACTAAGGAAGCTATTTCTTCATCCTGATCTCTTGGGATCCCCTGGAGTTCATTATTTATATATATATATATCCCCTGAGGCCCACTTAATTCTGCTCTCTGTATTTATTGAGCAAATGTTCTATGGTTTCAAAATGTGTTTCTTTAAATGGAGGGCAAATCCTGGCTTTACCATAATGGAGAGAGAATGTGATATTGACAGTTCACCTAATGTCCATTCCTCTTTCCTAGTTTATATGGGTGTGAGAAGAACATGTATAACCCAGCTGCAGGAGCTCTCACTGTGCCTATGTGTGTCTGTGCTGTGTGTGTGTGTGTGTGTGTGTGTGTGTGTGTGTGTGTACCTGCATGTACGCATTCATGCGTGGGCACAGGAGTGATTCAGAGGTGAGAGCAATTTTAGAATAAGGGGTCGTGGGGTCAGTGTATTCCAAGAGCTGGCCATTGTAGAGACCAGAACTCAAGGCAGCATATGGAGATACAGAGAAGATGTGTTACATTTCATGGGGCATCCTTAGGGCCTATTAATTAAGGTACAAATACAACAACGTATGGGCAGAGAAAATCCTTGTGTCTTGAACTTGCAGCCACAATATGTCTACCTGGTTCTCCTCCCACCCACTTCCTTCTCCTTTTTACATAGGGTCTCACTAAATTCCTGAGGACCTTGCTAAATAGCTCAGGCTGGCCTTGAACTTGAGATCCTCCTGGCTCAGCCTCCTGAGTGGCTGGCACTACAGGTCTGCACGGCAATGCACACCGCTTCCCCTCATCCCCCCGCTCATCCCTCTCACCACTTTGCACACTGCTTCCCATCATCCCCTGCTCACCCCTCTCACCACATTGCACGCCGCTTCCCATCATCCCCCGCTCATCCCTCTCACCACCTTGCACACCGCTTCCCGTCATCCCCCCTGCTCATCCCTCTCACCACCTTGCACACCACTTCCCGTCATCCCCCCTGCTCATCCCTCTCACCACCTTGCACAACTTTCATCACCTTGCACACCACTTCCCCTCATCCCCCGCTCACCCCTCTCATCATCTTGGTCTCCTTGTTAGTCTCCAACAGCTCAATCAAGCACCTTCCCTTGGGCCTCTGCCTTGGCCACTCCTCTTGCCAGGTGGCACAGTCCTGATACCTCCTGGCTCCTCCCCTGTCTTCCTTGAGGTCTCTGTTCAAATGTCACCTGGTTTGCTAGTCTTCCCTGAAAAATCCGTAAAAATAACGCCCTATCCTCTCTCTCCTTTTCACCTTCTTTCTTTTTCTTACCATGCTTGTTGTTGTTTGGATCATATTTGTGTGTGTGTGTGTGTGTGTGTGTGTGTGTGTGGTACTGGGGGTTGAACCCAGGGGCATTCTACCCCTGAGTTATACCCCCAGCCCTATTTTATTTTTCATTTTGAAACAGAGTCTTGCTAAGTTGTTGAGCGTCTAAGTTGTTGAGGCTGGCCTAGAACCTACGATCCTCCTGTCTCAGCCTCCCAAGGACAGTGATTACAGGCATGTGCCTCCTATCCAGCTTATAGTTTGGATCTGGAATGTCTCCCAAAGGCCCCTGTGTTAAAGGCTTGGTCCCAAGGGCGGTGCTGTTGGGAGGTGGTGGGACCTTTAAGAGGTGGGGCCAAGTGGGAGAATATGAGGTCATTGGGAGTGTGACCACCTCTTGCTCTCTTGTGCTTTCTGGTGATGAGAGCAGTGGATTTTTTTCTTCCCTGGGCTTCACCATGATTCACTGCCTCTCCACAGGCACAGAGCCACTGCGCCACTCACCTTGGACTGGACCTTCCTGAAAGGTGAGCCCAAATAAACCTTTGCTCATAATAAGCTGATTGTCTCAGGTGTTTGTTATAGTGACAGAAGCCTGACTAGCACAGCCCTGGTCACCGCCTCACAGGGTATGGTTTGTTTGTTTTTTTTTTTTGTACTGGGGATTGAACCCAGGGGCATTCTACCTCTGAACTACACCCCTAGCCCTTTTTATTTTTTGTTTAGAAACCGGTTCTTGCTAGATTGCTGAGAATCTTGCTATTTGCTGTGGCTGGTCTCAAACCTGCAATCCTCCTGTCCCAGCCTCCCAAGTACTGGGGTTACAGGCATGCTCCACCATGCCCGGCTCAGTGTATGATTTTTTAATGTGCTTATATTCCTTCTCCAACACTTTACTGTGGGGACTTTTTTTCTTCACTGTTCACTCATTATCTAGATAGTGCCTGGAGCATAGGCCACATTCTATTTATATTTCTCAAATGCATGGAAGAATTTCTTCTTAAAAAATTTGAACTTAGTGAGGCCCTCCGCAACTTCGTGAGACCCGGTTTCAAAAATAAAGTATAAAAAATAGGGCCGGGGGTGTAGCGCGGAGGTAGAACGCCCCTGGGTTCAATCCCCGGTACCGCAAAAAAAAAAAAAATTTTTTTTGAATACATGACCTTCAGGTAAAGGCTGAACATGAGACAGGAATTCCTAATCCGAAATAACACAATTAATACCTTAATGGGGATAAGATTCCTGCACAAAATATAGAAATTACTTTTGTGACTGGGGGTGTAGCTCAGTGGTAGAGCATTTATCTAGCATATGAGAGGTTCCGAGTTTGATTCCTAGCACTACAAAGAAAAAAGAAAGAAAGAAAAGATAGCACTAGATAGCTGTGATGGCTGGTGAGTGACACATTCTTGTTTTGTGCTCGTTTTGCTTTTTCTTGGTAGTCACATCAAACACATGGAACTAGGAAATGATACACAACTTTCAGGATTTCTCCTTCTGGGATTTTCAGAGCAACCAGAACTTCAGCCCCTCATATTTGGGCTTTTTCTTTCCATGTACCTGGTCACCGTGCTTGGGAACCTGCTCATCATCCTGGCCATCATCTCAGACGCCCACCTGCACACGCCCATGTACTTCTTCCTCTCCAACCTGTCCTTTGTGGACATCTGCTTCACCTCCACCACCGTCCCAAAGATGCTGCTGAACATCCAGACGCACAGCAAGGCCATCACCTACGCAGGCTGCATCACCCAGATGTACTTCTTGTTGCTCTTTTCAGGGTTGGACATATTTCTGCTGACTGTGATGGCCTATGACCGCTTTGTGGCCATCTGTCACCCTCTGCACTACACAGTCATCATGAACCATCAGCTCTGTGTGTTGCTGGTGCTGGCATGCTGGATCCTGAGTGTCCTGAATTCCTTGTTACACAGCTTCATGGCGCTGCGGTTGTCTTTCTGCACAGACTTGGAAATCCCACACTTCTTCTGTGAACTGAACCAGGTGGTCCACCAAGCCTGTTCTGACACCTTTCTTAATGACCTGGTGATATATATTACAGCCATGTTCCTGGCTGTTGGTCCCCTGGCTGGCATCCTCTACTCTTACTCCAAGATAGTTTCCTCCATCCGTGCAATCTCCTCGGCTCAGGGCAAGTACAAAGCCTTTTCCACCTGTGCCTCTCACCTCTCCGTGGTCTCCTTGTTCTACTGCACGCTCCTGGGGGTGTACCTGAGTTCCGCTGTGACCCAAAACTCACACTCCACCGCAACAGCCTCTTTGATGTACACTGTGGTCACCCCCATGCTGAACCCCTTCATCTACAGCCTGAGGAACAAGGACATCAAGAGCACTCTGAAAAGACTCTTTGGAAAGACATCTAGAAAAGGACCAATGGACCCACCTCAGTAGATGTGCCTTTGACAGAAAAACTCAAAGAATGGGATCAAACATGATTCTTTGACCAAGTTGTCGAATAAAAACATAACCCTTTGATTTCCTTTTTTTGTAGTAGGAAATGAACCCAGGGGCATTCTATCTTTGACACCCCAGCCTTTTTTATTTTGAAACAGTGTCTCACTAAGTTGCTGAGGCTGCCCCTGAACCTGAAATCCTACTGTTTCAGCCTCCCAAGCACTGTGATTACGGCGCGCGCAAATAATAAAAATGATTATTGCTATGAGAATAGTGGGCATTTGTTGGGTATTTCTTTTGTTCCAGGAATTGTTCTAGGAGGTTTATAAGAAATAGCAGCACTGAACCGGAGAATCTCTCCAGAGGCTTAGCGTTCAGGTCGTGCCTGGTCATATCAGGCACCCTTGTCTCTGACTCCTTGAGTCCCACCACATTCTCCATAGGCAGTGAGCTGGAGAAGGACCACACTGGATGGTGCGAGTTGTCCCTCTGTCTCCCCACATGACCCCTTGCCCCTCGCCCTCACCTCTGGGGCTTGTTCAGCCAATTGGGGATTGGCAGGAGCTCGGTGTATCGTGTCTTACATGGCACTTCACGGGTGATGTTGGCAACAGCCTTGGGGAGTGTTGCAGTCCCATGCAAAGCATATAGCCAGCCGGTCTCATCTGGGAGGGGAAAGAAGAGGGTGCCCTGTGGAGAAGAAGAAATGTGATCAGAATGATGCAGAGGGTCGTTTATGAAACACCTATGAGGCATGGTGGGGATGCAGGATTAATGGAGGTCTGTAAATAAGCATAGCACTTATAGAAAGCAACTTGGTAATACATGTAAAGAATCACAAAAATGTTCATATGTATTCAAATCAGGAATCCCATCCCAGGGAAACTACTGAAGAAAAAAATCTCTCCAAAGGAAAAAGTTGAATATGTATTACACACACACACACACACACACACACACACACACACACACACCACTTACAATATGGGTGAAAATTTAGAGATAAACATTCAACAACAGTGGGATATTAAATTATAGGACTCTCTTTAATGAAATATTGGGGAGTCATAAAAATGGTGATCACAAAAACCGCATAGCAGCCAGGCGTGGTGGCGCACGCTTGTAATCCCAGTACTTGGGAGGCTGAGACAAGAGAATCCAGGTTCACGGCCAGCCTCAGCTACTTACTGAGGCCCTCCACAACTTAGTGAGACCCTGTTTCAAAATAAACAATAAAAAAATAGGGCTGGGGGTGTAGCCTGGAGGTAGAATGCCCCTGGGTTCAATCCCCGGTACCGCCAAAAAAAAAAAAAAAAAAACTATGCAGAGCTAAACACAAAAAAATGCTTAATGTAAAGTGAACATATGCTGAATACAAGCTTGTGTATGCTATGATGACAGTTTTGGCCTTATCTGACTAAGGAATGATAGGAAAAATAGAAGAAAAAAGTGCATTTCTCATAGCATGGAAGATTGTGGCTGCTTTTCTTTTTTCTTTTTATTTCAGTCATCAAGATGATATTTAGGTAATTAAGCAAAATATTAATTGCCTGATGCTTGGTCTAGGACTTCATTTCAAAACTGAGCCCTGGGCTCTAGGAGAATCCCCTACACATGAAATGTGGACAAAAAGGGAAGCCAGCACTTGATAATCTGCACGCTCCCCCATTGTTCCATGATGACCTGGGCACTACCATCTTGTTCTCACATTCTTTGAGCTTCCAAATCATCTTCTAACCTCTCTCCTTCCTTCAACTAGGCCAGGAACATTATGGGGAGGCCTCGGCCTACCAGGTTCTTGTGATTCAAGTTCATGGTGCAGCGGGGCTGGGAGGTGATCTCACAGGGCTTGTTTTGCTGATGGACCTCCAGGGTGATGAACTCGGTACCCTCCCAGTGCTCACCCTCAAAGATGGGGGGTAGATTCCAGGTCAGGATGGTCTGTGTGTGCTTGGAGTGCACCTGGTGGTTGAAATTCACCACCTGGAAGAAAGCAGGCTAGGATACACACCCAGCCCTTCATTTTTATTTATTTTTACATCGAGGTTCCTTTATTTTTGACCAATTCTTTACAACCACCTATGAAAGTGCTAACTTCATGAGCCTTACCTTGCATGGCTCTTGCCCCTGGTCTGTCTGCAGGGGCTGGAGGTACAGAATGTGCACAGAGAAAGACTGATTTTAAGCTGGGAATGGTGGTGAACACCTGTAATTCCAGTACTTGGGAGGCAGAGACAGGAGGACTGCAATTTCTAGAGGTCAGACTCAGCAACTTAGTGAGTCCCTGTTTCAACTTAAAAAATAAATAGGGCTGGGGTGTAGCTCAGAGGTAGAATGCCTCTGGGTTCAACCTCCAGTACCAAAAATTTTAAAAAAGGACTGATTTCAATAATGTTCCCCATCATGAGTGTGTTATTTTAAATTAACACTTTTTCTAAGTCTGCTGTGATCAAGTGTGTGTGTGTGTGTGTGTGTGTGTGTGTGTGTGTGTGTTACTGGGGATTGAACACAGGGGCATTCTACCTCTGAGCTATACCCTCAGTCCTTTTTAAATTTTTTTGTTTTGAAACAGGGTCTCACTAGGTTGCTGAGAGTCTCACTAATTTATTGAGGCTGGCATGGAATCTGCAATCCTCCTGTCTCAGCTCCCAAGTACTGGGGTTACAGTCATGTGCCACCGTATATAACCCTTTTTATTGGTACATTATAATTGTACATCACAATGAGGTTTAGAGTGATAGATGCATACATGCACACAGCACTTGGTAGGTGTGTTTCCCTCCTGATCCAACCCTATCCCCTGTATAATATTAAACTTGGTATTGATAACTTCATATGTGAACATAGCATTATTTGAACTGTTTCCTTCATTAAGTCACCCCTTTACATCTCCCCACCTCCCTCCCAAATTCCCTTCCAATAGCATGAGTTTTAGTTGATAATTTTCCTTTTCTTTCATCTGACCAACAAATATTGAGTACCATCAATGTGCCAGGCACTGTTCTTGATGGCAAAGTTGCAGCCATAAACAAGATAACTATAATCCCTGTCCTCAGAGAGGACATTCCAGTGTAGAGAGACAGTGCACAAGCAAATCAGCAGGGTAGGATGGCACATGCAGGATGGGAATAAGTGCTATGGAGCAAAATGAAGCAGGACAAAGGTGCAGGGAATGCCAGATGGAGATGGATGTGAAATTTTAAGTAGGGTGACCAGGGAAGGCCTTGTAAGTACTGAGAGTATGTACTTGATTAAAGATCTAGAAGAAGATTCCAAGATGGCAAATGAGGGAGACACCACATCGTGATTCCTGTGAGACTCTGGTCTCAATTGCTGTGAAAGCAGCTTCTTGACAAGAGAAGAAAAGCAGTGAAAATTGAACTAAACAATGAAAAATTTGAAATGTGACAGAATCAAAGCCAGAAGACAGAACAGAGGACAGTAAAGAGCTCCAAGTGCCTACCTAGGGAATGGCAGCGATGGCAGCAGTGGCAGCGCCATTTTGGCCAGGCTGCACTGGCAGCTGCTGGCATTTCGGCTTCCACAGACCCCCGGCAGGGAAACCAGTGACCTGTTTAAATCCAGCAACTGCAGAGCATCAGCAGTGAGGGTGAGCAGCAGCTCACTGCACGCTCGACAGAGACCTGGATAGTGGCAGCGGCGGCAGCACCACCATGGCCAGGCCACACCAGTGGCTAGCGGCATGGCGGCTTCCACAGACCGCCAACAGGGAAGCCAGCAACCTGTTGTAAGTCCAGCAACTGCAGAGCATCAGCAGCAAAAGTGAGCAGCAACTCGCTCCACGCTTAGCAGAGTTCTGAATGGTGGTGGTGGCAGTGGCGGCGCCATCTTCACCAGGCCCTGCCAGCACCTACTGGCATTGAGGCTTTCACAGACCAGGAACAAAGAAGCCAGTGACCTGTTGTAAGTCCAGCAACTGCAGAGCATTGGCTGCAAAAGCAAGCGGCGGCTCGCTCCAGGCTTGACAGAGACCTGAATAGCGGCAGCAGTGGCGGTGGTGCCATCCTGGCCAGACTACTTTGGCAGCTGCTGGCATTATGGCTTCCACAGACTGCCAGCAGAGAGGCCAGTGGCATGTTGTGGGTCCATCAACTGTTGATCATCAATGGCAAAAGTGGGTGGCAGCTCACTCCATGCTCAACAGAAACCTGAGTGCCCGGAGGCCTGACCAGAACTTGCGGCAGTGGCTGAGACCACCCCCTCCCCCAAAGATTAAGAGCAATACTCAATGAGACAATAAGTTAATGTGCTGCCCCGGGGGAGACCACCCAGTGGCAAGCAATACATTCACGGGGTCTGAGACTTTGCAGATCACCCCTTGGAGGTGGGAGTGGGGTCTGCTGTAAGACACAGAAGAAGTTTGGATAAGCAGACAGCCCCAAGTGACACTTGGGTGGGACAGATCTACAACCTGCAGGTCCCAGTACCCTTGCAGGGTTTCTGGGGATCACAACAGGACACACAGTCATGGTACCTGGGGAAAAATCAGACCAACCATGCATTCTCTGTGGAAAACGTGGAGTTCCATGTTTGTATAGAGTTGGGTCAAAGGGATATCCACCACTTCTGTAGACAGAGAGAGACACAGGGCCTGGGTCCCATGCTGGTGACACCTGCCATATGTATAGACAGGGAGAGACATAGGGAGAGGCCCAGTGGAGAAATTGAAGATGCACACTTGCAGTGGGAGGGGCACCAGTGGCACTGGGTGCCTGCAGGGCACAAACTGTTCAGCTCACACCTCTGAGTCTACTCCCTATTATGGAGGCGACAGGTCCCTGGACCATAACACCTGGAACCCATCAGCATCACCAGTGCAGCGGGCAGAAGGAGCCCTAGAGTAACTGCAACCCAGTACTGATGATCTACAGGCAGAATAACAGTGGGGGGATATTGGACATAGATTTCAAAGTCAGTTTTAAAGGTAATAAACACACAACAAAGAGCTGAGAATAACCATTCAGTAAAGGCTATTCACCTTTTAGGCTCACCTGGTAGCAAATATCTACCTCCAGAATAAGATACTGTAAAGGGAGAGAAATTAGACATGGGAAACCTACAGAGAGAGAGAGAGAGGGAGAGAGAGAGAGAGAGAGAGAGAGAGACAAAAAGCAACAAAGATACAAACTTAAGAAACCAGAAATCATGAGAAGGAAGAATAGCAAAGAAATAATGAGCTCCCACAACACTACAACATCAAAACCCTCCAACACAGACGTGCAAAGATTGCCAGAAGGACAATTCAGAACTATAATGGTAGAAATGACACAGGATTTCTGAAAAGAATTCAGAGAGAGCCTGAAAAAAATGAAGGATCAAATAAACAAAGAATCCGACATCCTGAACAGGAATAAAAAAGAAGCTCTGAAGGAAGTTAAGGATGCAATAATTGAAATGAAGGCATCAATACAAACTATCAAAAATAGACTAGACCACATGGAAAACAGAATCTCACTCTTAGAAGATGACCTCTCCAAAAATGAATACATAGTATATAACGTAGAAAAAACAATTCAACAGCATGAATCAGATATTGAAGAGATCTTGGCCAATCTTAAAAGAGCAAACCTAAGAATAATTGGCATAGAAGATGGAATAGAAGCTGAAACCAAAGGAATAAATAATCTTTTCAGAGAAATAATATAAGAAAAATTTCCAAACATAGAAAGAGAGGTCGACACACAGGTACAGGAAACATATGGAACCCCCAACAGAAAAGATCAGAGAATAGGTTCACCATGCTACATAATAATCAAATTGACTAATGTAGACCCTATGGAGAGAATCTTAAAGGCAACAAGAATAAAAGACCAAGTAACATTCAGAGGCAAACCAATAAGAATCACTCCAGACTTTTCAAACCAAGTCATGAAAGCCAGGAGGGCTGGGAGCGACATATTCCAAACTCGGAAAGAAAACAACTTCCAGCCAGATATATCTACCCAGCAAAGATATCTATCAAATTTGATGGGGAAATAAAAACCTTCCACGACAAACAGAAGCTAAAAGACTTTATGTCTTCTAAACCAGCACTAGAGAAAATACTCAAAGAGATTAATTACAAAGAAGAAATAATAAGTAAATGCTAGAACCAGAGAAACAATGATTTCAACCAAAGGAACAACTAGGAAAAAAAGAACAAACACTACCACAAACAGAAATTAAACTAAAAATGTTAGGAATTAAAACTCATCTCTCAATAATCACGCTGAATGAGAATAGCCTTAACTCCCCAATCAAAAGACATGAGGTGGCAGAATGGATTAAAAATCATAATCCATCTATATGCTGCCTGCAAGAAACACACCTTACAAGTAAAGATACTAACAAACTAAAGGTGAAGGTGAAGGGATGGACCAAGGTAATCCATGCTAATGAAACTCAAAAACAAGCAGGAGTAGCAACTACGATATCAGACAAATTAGACTTCAAACCTAAATTTATCAGAAGAGACAAAGAAGGTCATTTCTTACTGGTAAAAGGAACAATCCAGCAAGAGGATATAACAATAGCCAACATTTATGCCCCAAACATAGGTGCAACCACTTTCATAAAAGAAACTCTTTGTGACATTAAATCACACATAGATCCCAATACAATAATATTGGGAGACTTTAACACCCCTATCACACCACTAGATCAATCTTCAAGACAAAAGGTCAGTAAAGATGCCTCAGACCTAAGGAACACCATAAACCAAATGGACCTAGTAGACACATATATTATATTCCACCCAATTACAGCTGAATTCACATTTTTCAGCTGCTCCTGGAACTTTCTCTAAAACAGACCATATCCTAGGCCACAAAGTGAGTACTAGCAAGTTCAAAAAATGTGACATAATACCTTGCATCTTTTCAGACCATAATGGAATGAAAGTAGAAATCAACTATAGGAGGACCCAGAGAAACCGCATAAGCATGTGGAGACTGAACATCACACTGCTGAATGAGGAATGGGTCAGAGAAGAAATAAGGGGAGAAATTAAGAAATTCCTAGAAACAAACAAAAACAGAGACACAACATATCAAAATCTTTGGAACACCCTGAAGGTAGTATTAAGAGGAAAATTCATAGCACTAAGTGCCCGCATAAGAAGAACAGGAAATCACCAAATAAATAACCTAATAACACGCCTCAAAGTCCTTGAAAAACAGGAACAGTCTAACCCCAAAGCCAGTAGAAGACAGGAAATTATTCAAAGCAGAGCAGAAATCAACAAAGTAGAGAATAAAAAAATACAAAACATCAACAAAACCAAAAGCTTGTTCCTTGAAAAAATAAACAAGATAGATAAGCCACTAGCCATCCTAACCAAAAGAAAGAAAGAATCAACCCAAATTACTAAAATAAGAGATGAAAAAGGTGATATTACCACCGACAGCATGGAAATCCAGAGGATTATCAGAAACTACTTTGAAAAACCATACTCCAACAAAACAGAAAACCTAGAAGAAATTGACAAATTTCTAGATACATACAACTTTCCTAAGTTGAATCAAGAAGATATAGAAAATTTAAATTGACCAACAACAGTCAAAGAGATTGAAGCAGCAATAAGGAGCCTACTGCCAAAGAAAAGCCCAGGTCCAGATGGTTTCCCAGGTGAATTTTATAAAACCTTTATAGAAGAACTAATCCCAATACTCCTCAATCTATTCCATGAAATAGAAAGAAATGGGACTCTCCCAAATACATTCTATGAAGCCAACATCACATTGATTCCAAAACCAAATAAAGACAGCTCAAGAAAACTACAGACCTATATCGTTGGTGAACTTAGATGCAAAACTTCTAAACAAAATACTATCAATGTGCACTCAAAACTACATCACGAAAATCATACATCATGACCAAGTTGGGTTCATCCCAGGGATGCAAGGCTGGTTCAACATACAAAAAACAATCCATGCAAACCACCACATAAACAGAACTAAAGACAAAAATCACATGATCATTTCAATAGCTGCTGAAAAAGCATTTGACAAAATCCAACACCCATTCATGATAAGAACTCTGCAGAGAATTGGAATAGAAGGACCATACCTCAACATCATAAAGGCAATATAAAATAGGCCCACAGCAAACATCATACTGAATGTGGAAAAACTTCGAGAGTTCCCCTTAAAAGCAGGAACAAGACAAGGATGTCCGCTGTCACCACTCCTTTTCAATATAGTACTTGAGACTCTACCCAGAGCAATAAGGCAAGAGAAGGAAATAAAAGGAGTACAAATAGGAAAAGAAGAACTGAAACTATCTCTATTTGCAGATGACATGATATTATATCAGAAGCTTTTCTGTATGCCAACCATAACTCCACTGAAAAAGAAATCCAGAAGACATTTCCACTCACAATATCCCCCAAAACAATAAAATACTTGGGAATCAACCTAACCAAGGAGGTAAAAGACCTCTACAAGGAAAACTATAAAACACTGAAAAAAGAAATTGAAGATCTTAGAAGACGGAAAGATCTCCCATGCTCTTGGGTAGGCAGAATAAATATCATCAAAATGGCCATTCTTCCACAAGTGATCTACAGATTCAATGCAATACCCATCAATTTACCAAAGTCATTCTTCACTGACATAGAGAAATCTGTCCTTAAATTCATTTGGAACAACAAAAAACCCAGAATAGCCAAAGTAGTTCTCAGCAACAAGAACCATGCAGGAGGCATCACAATACCTGACTTCAAACTATACTACAAAGCCATAGTAATAAAAACAGTATGGTATTGGCATAAAAGCAGACACATAGACCAATGGAGCAGAATAGAAGTCTCCGAAACAAATCCACACACCTACAGTCAATTGATTTTTGACAAAGGGGCTAAAAACAACCACTGGAATAAAAGATAGCCTCTTCAACAAATGGTGTTGGCAAAACTGGCTAACCATATGCAGAAAAATAGAAATAAACCCAACTTTCTCACCTTGTACAAGAGTCAATTCAAGATGGATCAAAGACCTAGAAATCAGACCAGAGACCTTGCAGCTACTCGAAGAGGGCATAGGTCCAACACTTCAACACATAGGCACTAGTAAAGACTTCCTCCCCAAAGGCACAGGAAACTAAAATGAGGATCAATATGTGGGATTGCATTAAACTGAAGAGCTTTTGTG
>PVJS01046668.1:0-15722 GCA_004027185.1 Glis glis
AACCCAGGGGCGTTCTACCTCTGCGCTACGCCCCCGGCCCTATTTTTTTATACTTTATTTTGAAACCGGGTCTCACGAAGTTGCGGAGGGCCTCACTAGGTAGAGAGAGAGAGAGAAAGAGAGAGAGCTGAGGCTGGCCGCGAACCCGAATCCTCCGGTCTCCGCCTCCCAAAGTACTGGGATTACAAGCGTGCGCCACCACGCCCGGCCCCGTCACTGGAATTTAGGTCCATGGATTGTGGAGTTAAATCTCCCCTGCATTAATTAGAATTACTTGCTCAAAAAGTGAGCAGTGGTACAAGTCAGGAGCCCAGTAGTCTGTGGGAGGGAGGCTTGGCAATTTTCAAATTATTTTGGGGATTGCTTTACATACCAGTAGCTTTCTAGTACTCATTGTGTGTGTCTCCTAATCCCCAGTACCACCACCAAAAAAAAAAAAAAGTCGGGCTCAAGTCCTTTTTATCACAAATTTGTCTTATGACCACTCACCCTTTGGCCTAATTTTTCAGTTGATAGGGGGTTTAGCTAGAATAATCACTTCGAATGCGCATGTGTGTATGTGTATACTGGGGATTGAACCCATCCTTTCTACTCCCCCAGCCCTTTTTTTTGAAACGGTCTTGTTAGGTTGCTGAAAGTCTTGCTACTTTGCTGAGGCTGTTCTCAAACCTGTGATTCTGTCTCAGCCTCCCAAGTATTGGGAGTACAGACCTGTGCCACCATGCCCGGCTGGAGAACTTTTGATTTTGTAATTTGGACCTTGAGATCCAGATAAAGGCAAATCACTGCTGTAAAAAATATGTAAGAGCTGAGCTTGGTGGCACAGATTTGTAATCCCAGTACTTTGGAAGCTGAGACAGGAGGATCACAGGTTTTCAGGTTCCTGGACAGCCTCAGCAATTTAGTGAGACCATGTTTCAAAATAAATGATAAAATAGGGCTGGGAGTGCAGCTCAGAGCTAGAATGCCCCGGAGTTCAATCCCCAGTACCACACACACATGCAAAAATAATTTTGAAGAACTAAGGTATAAGAACTTACCTTTAATCCCACTACCCTAAGTTGGATTTTAATTTTTCCCTGTGCTCTGTGTGTATGAGTAAATGATTTGAGATCATGCTTTATGGTTTACTATCTGCTTCATTTCATAATTTCATTAGCTTCTATGGTATTCTAATGTCTATTTAAAGACACCTGCTACTGTTGGAGCAGTTTTCAGTTATTTGCAGTGAATACATCCTGCACATATCTGAGTCACTGACTACTTCTCTTGCTAATAAATACCTAGCAATGAAACTGGGTGAATGTATTATGTAGCCTCAAATATTTTGCCGAAAATGTGTTTTAGTGGATAGTAATTATTAGAGTCATTCACATCTAGTAATTTGTTCCCCCTTGAACAAGCAAGCTAAAACTGACAACTTCCAGACTTTAGATGTACCTCATTGGATTAGAAATATCCAGAATGTAAATTTCAGTATAAGGTGAGCAAAATTAGTATTTTGATCTATATCCAGACAGTTCAGCTTTAGTAGTTATGTTTAGATCTGATTCCAGATATATTTCCAAATTCTAATGAAGGTATTAATAGCTTTCTAGTGACAGGCATAATGCCAAAGAAAACATGCAGTGAATTACAAAAAACATGTATTCCAGAAGTGACAATTGGCGGGCAATATATCATCGAAATAATTCTGAAACAAAACCCGGGTTAGGATCTTATGTCATGTAATACTGTTTGAGGGCATCTATTAAAAAGCATTTTACCCAGTCACCTGAATTTACTATATCCCTTTAGTAATGGATTATCTGTGCCATTATTTCTCTCCCTTCCCTTTGGCTCTCACTTAGATGGTCAGAGTGCAATGAGGAGTATGATCAGAAGCAGAATCATAGCCTAGGTTTGAGACCATCTTACCAAATTGGAAAATATTTAATAAAAATAAAAATTTCACAAATTTCCAAAAATCTTTAATAGATAAGCTTAATGCCCACCAGCTTTAAAAACACATTAAAACATAACAGTTCACATTGGCTCAAGGTAAAAGGCTGTTGAACAGAAATGGTGCTTACTACTTTGACAAAGTACAAAGACCAGATAGGTTTTCTTTCTCTAGCATGATTTCTTCTGCAATTGCTGCATTTGGAAGTTAAGGGGTGTCTGGTGTGAATGTGATATACAGCTAGGAAAGACCAATGGTGGGTGAAGTCCTTATTCCATGTAATGTTCTGTGGGCTTTTCAAGTCAGTTGTTTCTATTTAAATAGATATTATAGGAAACCAGGTTAACCTAAACAAACAATCCTATGGAGAGACAGACAGGAAAGAATTTAGGAAGGAGAAAGAGGGAAGGGAAGCTTCCTGGGCATGACACCATTTGCAAGGTCGCAGCGAACACCCCATCGAAGGGCAGATCTTTTCTTCTCAGTTGGTACTAGGTAATTGTTTGGAACATATATGTGTTGAGGCTTAGATTGGGGTTCTGCTCGGGAGAGCATTTGTTCTCGGACACCCCAGCGCAACTCCTTCCTATGATCTTCACCAGGTAACCGCATTGAGTCCCAGTCCCTTTTGTACTCAAAATATCGGGCTACTCGGTCTATCTTGCCCCGGTTTCGGCTTAACTGATCCAGCCTTGGGAGAATAAAAGACTTGGGTCTGCTGGCAACAATTAGGTCTTGTTCATAAGCTGGAGGGCTCATTCCATTTCTTTGTAGGTAGCAAATGAGCTGATCTTGTGAAATCCCTTGGCATTCATGTGGTATATTAAATTTTTGTGAAATATCAACTGAGGATTCCGTGTCTTCCTGGAATTGCAGATTCATCAGCCTTTGTCTTAAGTCCCAGAGATCTGGATCACTTTCTGTGCCAGATTCTGATTCACTGATAATCGACTCATCTGTCACTAATACTTCCCCCCCTGGCTTTCTACGCAGCACCTTCCTCTTCATCACTGGCCTTCGGAGTCTTTGGGAGGCCTCTGAGACTGTTTCTGAGGAGACATGATTTTCTTCTGCATGTGGGTAGTGCCGCTGTACCGGAAGAGCAGGTCGCTTCCCTGGGGTTACTGAAGCTTTACTGTAGGGATCATATTGGAGAGACTGGGCTTCTCTCCTGAAATCTCCTTCACCCTGCCCTGCACAGATATGGGTAAAAGCTGTAGCAGCTGCTAACATTCGTTCTTGTGGATCCATATTGGCCCATTTTTGTCCATCAGGTCCTATGAGTTCCTGCATTGCTCCCCCTACACCGTAGGACTGTCTGCAAGAGATAACATTGGTCAGTTTTCTGATAAATTTCTAGCTAGTAAATGCTCATTTCCTTGTCTCAGTTGTATAGTCAGAAGAGAATGGCTAAGGCAATTATAAATTCAAAAATTATAGGAAGCCTGAGATCATTACAGGTGGTGTAACAGTTTAGAGGCATTGACTCAGCTCTTCACAGCCGATTACCTGCTTTCATTTCCACCCTCCTGTCCACTCCGTCTACTGCCCTGCCTCACTAAATAGCTCCATGTTAAGATAGGTGGATTCTGGCCCAAGAAGAGCTTGAAGCTACATTTTATGGGGCATGCTACTTAGTGTACATTATGTGTTTAGCAGGTACTTTCTGAACCTGGCATTATTCTGTGTGCTCAACATTTATTAATTCATGTAATCCTCACAACTGTGGGATTAGTTCCTTCCTATAGATGAGTAACATGAGGCACAGAAGTTAAATAACTTGTCCAATGTTATACAGCTAGTAAGTAGTGGAGCTGGAATTCTAACTCGGGTAGTCTGGCTTCATATTGAGTCCTTGTTTTTAACCACAACAGTGACTGAACCTTAAGAACCATCAAAGCAGTATTGTGCTGTCACACATGCATATAAGTATGCTTAGGTATACTCCCTCTGCCTCAGTTAATTTTAACACATCTTCAGTTCCTAAGGTAATCTGGTCATTCTAGTACCTTGCCACAGATAACTTTTAGTACCCAAATCAACCGGCCAAATTCCCAGTGTTAGTTTCCTGACTGGATGTAGGATAAGTATGTATTGCCTACTACGTTTTTGTGTCCCTATATCTTTTTTAAGCTGAAAAACTAATTACATGTATATGATAATTATAAGGATTTCCCTTCTTTGGCCAGATTTCATTCTCAAAGGCAGTTTGATTTCTGTATAATTTCCCATATTCACATGTACTTTTTTATACTATAAAGAAGCATAGTACAACACTTCTGAAATTTAAAGATAATAGTGGTGATGCAGTTATTATCAACACATGTAGACTTACTTTAAGGTTGCAAGGAATTCCAATGTATAGAGGTAACAATTTATTCAACCAGTCCCTTATTAACATAATTTATATTTATGGTCACTTGTTAAAAACCAGTGTTACAATGAGTATCTTGCAAGTTTTTACATGTTGTATAGGTTAAATTTCTAGACGTGAGGTCAAAAGATGTGTTCAGTTTTGATAGTTGCTGCCAAAATCCTTACCTCTAAAGAAGCTGTATCAACAGTGTATTAATAGAAATAGGTTCTCTGTCCCCTTTCAAAAGTGGTATACTCTCAAATTTTCTCATCCTTGTTGTCAAGGATGAACATTTGAGAAGAAAATTTGTTCTCATATACTTGGTTTTGACCACTTACCTCTCAGGTTGTTGGACTTTTTCTTGATCTTTTTGTTAAAACTGATTGTATATTCATGAAATAGTTATATATTAAAGAATTAGCCCTTCGCCATCATTCATTTTTTTTCTTAGTTTGCTGTTCACACCTTGCTAGGAGGAATTTTAAAATTCATTCATTCATTCATTCATTCATTCATTCATTTTGCAGTGCTGATTGAATCCAGGGCCTCATGAATGCAGGGGAAGTACTCTACCATTGAGCTTTACCTCCAGGCCAAGAATTTTTACTTCACTTATTTTTGGTGGTGAAATTGAACCCAGGGACATTCTACCTCTGACTTACACCCCCCGCCTACCCTATTTTCTAGGTTGCTGAGGCTGGCTTTAAACCTGCGATCCTCTTGTCTCAAGCCTCCCAAGTACTGGGATTACAGGTATGTGCCACCACGCCCGGCTTGAATTTTTATTTTTAATCACATTTAAAATTTTTTCTTAGTTTCTGGGTTCAACAGTATTTTACTTAGAAATGCCTTTCTCACCCAAGTATTATAAAGTTATTCCATGTTTCCTTTCCTTCTTTCTTTTTTACATTTAATCTACTCATTGTAGATACAGGAAGGGGGAAAAATACCTAAATGCAGTAACAATCTAGATTTTGATGACTTAAGTCAGCCTTAGAACAGATGTGGAGAAGCCCCAGTGGCCTAATGGATAAGGCATTGGCCTCCTAAGAACAGATGTGGAGATGACCTTATATAGCTAAGTAACCATCAGTCATAGATTGTCTGGGACTATCTCAATCTTAACCCATTAAGTTCCAAGTTTTTAATTTTGTGTATATTTCAATGAAATTGGTCCAGGTGCATTAAAAGAGGTAGAAAATCACAATGTAGAGCTTATATGTATTATTATACTAATTAGTATTATTATGATTATTATGCTATAATGTAACTATATATTATATACTGAAGTTTGTATAGGTATTCCCCATCTGGGATGATGGGATAAAATGGGTTACGGATATAGTATAGTTGTCCTCAGATTAGTGAAATATAAGGAATTTCAACATTGACCTCTAAATTACATCAGACTGACTCTTGGAACTGTTAGGGGTGAAAACCTTTTATCAGAATATACATTAAATTTGGCTTATAAAAGGTGCTTCTTAATTACCTTTTTTCTGCCATCAAAACCACTTAAAGTAACAAAATCTTATTTCCAGGTTCTGCTTCCAATGTGAAATACAATAATTGACAATATTTCTTCAGTTAGGCTAGCTTCTATTGTGCCACCTTTAAGACAGAACAGAGTATTAGATAATAGAACATACAAGCTACTTATTTTATCTGAAATATTGGAAAACAGTAAGAACTCAGGAGCAGTAGTATAAGCAGCCCACATAAAGAAAAAAAATTTTTTTTTTTTTTTGCGGTACCGGGGATTGAACCCAGGGGCGTTCTACCTCTTGCGATACACCCCCGGCCCTATTTTTTTTATACTTTATTTTGAAACCGGGTCTCACGAAGTTGCGGAGGGCCTCACTTAAGTAGAAAGAGAGAGAGAGAGAGAGAGAGCTGAGGCTGGCTGCGAACCCGGATCCTCCGTTCTCCACCTCCCTAAGTACTGGGATCACAAGCGTGCACCACCACGCCCGGCTTAAAGAAATCTTATGATTAAAAAAGTAGGACAGCCTGGGTGAGGTGGCATGCACCTGTAATCCCAATACTTGAGAAGCTCAGACAGGAGGATCGCAGGTTCAAGGCCAGCCTCAGCAACTTAGCAAGACCCTGTTTTAAAATAAAAAAATATTTAAAAAGGGAGTGTAGCTCGAAGGTACAATGCCCCTAGGTTTAATCCCCAGTACAAAAAAAAAAGGACAAATGTAATGAGGAATCAACAGGAAATGTAATAGGGAAAAATATTAGTAATATGAGTCCTCAATCATTGAGAAATGAAATTTATACACTGCCCCCAAATTTTAAAAAGAAAAAAAAAAACAAAACAAACTAGTTCTTCCATCTCTGGGCAAGCCAAGGTGGTACTCTTTCTTCAGGCATCACACTAAATCTTAGATACTGTTTCAACATAATGATATTGCCATCACCAAGGAGGAGCACTGAAATTGTATCCCTCTGCTCTCTTCCAGGTAGGGGGACCTGTATGAGTTGTTTGTTCCTGGGGTTGTTATATCATGGCTGAAAATGACACAGACGGAAACCAGATTGAGAAACTCCTAAAAAGAGTACAAGAACTGGAGCAGGAGGTGCAAAGACTTAAGAAAGAACAAGCCAACAACATCAAAGATTCAAGCATTAGAGAAAACTCTTCAGTATCTGGCAAAGCTAAGCGTGCATTTGACTTCAGTGCTCATGGCCGAAGACATGTAGCCCTAAGAATTGCCTATCTCGGCTGGGGATATCAAGGCTTTGCTAGTCAGGAAAACACAAACAATACCATTGAAGAGAAACTATTTGAGGCTTTAACCAAGACTCGACTTGTAGAAAGCAGACAGACATCCAACTATCACAGGTGTGGACGAACAGACAAAGGAGTTAGTGCCTTTGGACAGGTAAGGGCCAGCATACTGTTTCTGAAAGCAATACCAGGGTATTCAGGTGTATATACTCAGTATTGAGATTATTTGTATCTCAAACACTCTCTCTAATTCCACAGGTGATTTCTCTTGATCTACGTTCTCAGTTTCCAAGGGGCAGCGATTCAGAGAATCTTAATTTAAAAGATGACACCAATGATGCTGCTAAAGAAATCCGTTACACCCACATTCTCAATCGGGTACTCCCTCCAGACATCCGTGTACTGGCCTGGGCCCCTGTAGAACCCAGTTTCAGTGCTAGGTTCAGCTGTCTTGAGCGGACTTACCGCTATTTTTTCCCTTGTGGTGATTTAGACATTGTAACCATGAATTATGCAGCTCAAAAGTATGTTGGCACCCATGATTTTAGGAACTTGTGTAAAATGGATGTAGCCAACGGAGTGATTAATTTTCAGAGGACTATCCTGTCTGCTCAAGTGCAGCTGGTGGGCCAGAGCCTGGGTGAGGAGAGATGGCAAGAACCTTTCCAGTTATGTCAATTTGAAGTTATTGGCCAGGCATTCCTTTATCATCAAGTCCGCTGTATGATGGCTATCCTCTTTTTGATCGGCCAAGGAATGGAGAAACCAGAGATTATTGATGAGTTGCTGAACATAGAGAAAAATCCCCAGAAACCTCAATATAGGTAAGTTAAACTAAACCAAAATAGCATATCCTTCTTTCCCCCATGACTGTCTAAATAAGTCACTGATTCTGCCTTCATGAAGCCTTTTTTTTTTTTTTTTGCGGTACCGGGGATTGAACCCAGGGGCGTTCTACCTCCGTGCTACACCCCCGGCCCTATTTTTTATCCTTTATTTTGACACCGGGTCTCACGAAGTTGCAGAGGGCCTCATTAAGTAGAGAGAGAGAGAGAGAGCTGAAGCTGGCCACGAACCCGGATCCTCTGGTCCCCGCCTCCCAAAGTACTGGGATTACAAGCGTGCACCACCACGCCCGGCTTCATGAAGCCTTTAATCTAACTTGTAGAATATTATGAACATGTGGGAGGGAGCAGTATATTCTAATTCTCTCTGTTCTATCCCGTTAGTAAGGAAAACAGGTGTTTGGATCAGGCTCCTTAGATAAAAGGACATTCATTCCCACATCATTTTTTGCTTCCGAATTTATGTTAACAGGTATTACTTTTAGGTTCTGATGAAATTAAAGCATGAATATTCTAACTATTCATATGAAATCTTGCTTATTTTGTATTACTGAATAGTTCTACTATTGTTTCTCCTACTTTACAGCTTCTGAAAAGGTAGGAAGGACAGAAAATAGAAGTCTCTTTTGAGGACAGGCTGAGGTCAGATAGATACTGGTAATTCACTCTCAAGCTATGAGAATGCCATTAACAAACGTGGATAAATACTATGAGCTGTTTTTATTTTATAGCAGTGTGATAGAGCCATGTCAGCTCACCTCTAGGTTATTTCTTACCACTGACATTTAGCCGATACAGATCAAATCAATCCATGGTTTGTTGCATTTTTTTTTCTTTTTAAAAAAATGTAAGTCTGGTGTGGTGTTGTATGCCTATACTCCCAGTACTTGGGAGGCTGAGACAGGAGGATCATAGGTTTGACAGCAACTGAGCAAGGCCTTTAACAACTTTATGAGACCCTGTTTCAAAATAAAAAATAGAGCTGGGGGTGTAGCTCAGAGGTAGAAGACCCCTGGGTTTAATCTCCAGTACCACTAAAAAATAAAGTTGTTCAAGGTTAAGACCGTGTTGTACTTTCTTAGCTATTATTTATTATCGAAACCAGTGGGCTTATATCCCTTTTTATTCATTTTTCGTGATGACTGGGATTGAACCCAGGGGCATTCTACCTTGAGCTACACCCCCAGTCCTATTTTATTTTTGTTTTGAAACAGGGTCTCACTGAGTTGCTGAGGGTCTTGCTAGGTTGCTGAGGCTGGCCTTAAAACTGTGATCCTCCTGTCTCGATCTCCCAAGTCCTGGGATTATAGGTGTGCACCACCTATGCCTGGCCTTATTCCCCTTTTTAATCCAACTAAACCTCAGTTTTTAAAAAGAACTACTGGATGGCTATGTATTCTCATAATTCTGTTTCTTCTCTTTTTCTCTAGTATGGCTGTGGAATTTCCTCTAGTCTTATATGACTGTAAGTTTGAAAATATCACATGGATCTATGATCAGGAAGTTCAGGAGTTCAATGTTACTCATCTACAACAACTATGGGCTAATCATGCTGTCAAAACTCAAATGTTGTATAGTATGCTGCAAGGACTGGACTCTGTTGTGTTACCCTGTGGGACAGGACCAAAGATGGATGGAGCAATAGAATGGAGAAACATTAAGCCCTCTGTTACAAAGCAGACCAGTGCCTTTGTAGAAGGAGTGAAAATGCGCACATATAGGCCCCTCATGGATCGTCCCAAATGCCAAGGATTGGAATCCCGGATCCAGCATTTTGTACGTAGAGGACGCATTGAACACCCACATTCATTCCATAAGGAAGAAACAAAAACCAAAAAGGACTGTAATGACACACTAGCGGAAGAGAATATTATTTTGGAGAAACCACCAAAGAGGATCTGTGTAGATGCAGAAATTAAAAGCATTTAATCATAGATAACTCAGGATCTAGGAAGCAGAAACCAGCTAGTTGTAGGTAGGTAGGAAGAAATGAACTAAGAAGTCCTAGAAAGCCCGTTGCTCAGCTCTTTTTTTAAAAAAAGACTATGATGATCAACTCTATAGAAAAGACTATTATGGCCTGATTAAGGAAGTTCTTGCTTAAACAGGAAAGAATTCAAACATTCGCTGGTCTTTGTCCAAAAGGATTATAAGAAGCAAAAATCAACTGTCAGTTATGCATGCCTATAATTCCATTTACTTAGGAGGCTGAGGCAGGAGGATCGCAAGCTTGAGACCAACCTGACCAACTTAGCTAGACCTTGTCTTGGAAAAAATGTAGCTCAGTGGCACAGTGCCCTGGATTCAGTCTTCAGTATAGAGCTTGGGGTGGGGGAGCAGGTGTAATTTATGTACACCCAAAAACCTGTGCCTTGTGTCCAAATTCATTAAAGCCTGATTCTGTGTTTTGTGGTGCTCTTTTCTTTTTTAAAGGAAATAAAATATTCACTACTTATCTGGATTCTCATAAAGATCTTTGCCTGTCTTATTTTCTGAGACAAATTTTTTTTTTTGTATTGGGGATTGAACCCAGGGGTATTCTACCTCCAAGCTATACCCCCAGCCCTTTTTATTTCTATATTTTGAAACAGGGTTTCACTAAGTTGCTGAGGATGGCTGAGAACCTGCAATCCTCCTGTCTCAGCCACCCAAGTACTGGGATTATAAGTGTATGCCACTGCACCTGGCTCTAAGACAGAATTTTAAAATATTAGGCAAATATTATAAGCCCATTTAGGACTACATAACTTGCTTTAATGCCAGGCATGATGTTACCTGGAATTTGCCTAACTGGATAAGGCATAGCACTTATGAGGCATATAAATTTAGTGCAGAGGTTGGCAAACTTTCTGTGAAAGACTAAATATTTTAGGCAATGTGAGACACAAATGGTCTGTTGCATATTTTTTAACAATCTTTTAGAAATATAAAAAACACTCAGCTCATGGTCCAGTGTTTTGCCAACCTCTGGAGTAGTGGTTTAGGGAAAAGTCTTATAGAGGAAATATTCAAGCTAAATATTGCAGAACAAGTGGGAGCCAGTTAAAGTGGTAGAAGATGCAGTTTCTATAAAAGGTTAGAGACTGTAGTATGTACACTCTAGATAATTGCTTTCGTATGACTTGAGAGTGGCAAAAGGTGTAGTTTAGAAAGGTAAGCCTGGGTCACATTTGTAGAGCCTTAATAGACCTTTCTCAAAGGGCTTAATTTTATGAGGGGCCATTGAAAACAATTTAAAAGCTACATAGAACTGTGTAGCAAAACTTTTTCTCTGGGTATATGGTAGATTGGAAAAGGGCAAGACTGAAGGTAATGGGACCAATAAGAAGGCTGCTGGAGTAATTAAGGAAATAAGAGGATGATGGCCGGAAGCTGATTTGTTGTAATGGGAATGGAGACAAGTAGATGAATTTGAAGTTAAGGAAGCAGAAGCAGCAGGACTCTGGTTGAGTGAATATGGAGTTAAAAGAGTAGGGAGGCTTTCGGGATAACTCATGGGTTTCAGATCTAGTGAATAGATGGTGGTACTACATACTAAGATAGGAAAATGAGGTGGGGTTTACTTACTCTCAAAACACAGTTGATATGTGACACTCAAAATATTTATAAACAGTATTTAACAGTTCAAAGTTCTTTAACAATACATTGTCCTTTGTAACTTAAACATAGCAAATGAACTCAGACTTCTGCTTCAATAATAATTGTTACTGCAGAGTATGTTATCAACATTTACAAATATACCAAATGTTTATGAAATCCAAAGTTTTATTTACCAACCAACAAGTTGTTCCTACTTATGTTCAAAACTCCAAGTATACAAATAAGGATTCTATCTTAAGCTTCTAGTTAAAAATATAAGGAACATGTGCAACACTTGAAACAATACTGATGTATACATAGAAAACTGATGCTGCATAAGTGTACAGAGGCTCAATAGGGGGTGGACTACAGAAATAAGATTTCACTGGAAGAGTTCCAGGTTTAAGAGAAAATAGCCAAGAAAGATAAGCGATCTTGTGGTAGTGAAGAAGTACAGTATAATAGTATTTACATCCTAGCAAAGAGGGAACCAGAAATATCACCATTTTAAAAATGAGAAGATAGTGATGCAGAACTTATTTAAAATAGCCAATTGTATGATCCATGTCTTCTGGATTTTGAGCCACTGTCAGTTTTGGGGATCTACCAATAATTAATAATTCCTGAATGTTCCTAAAATATGATTCCTTTGTCCTTTAATTTTGATATACAGAACCTTTTGTTTTTAGTGAAATAATTGAGCATGGTAGAATATCCTCACTTAAATATGTAAGGACAAACCAAAGTTCTTACCTTAGTTCAGTGTACCTTGATTGGCATTAGTATTTGAGTTTAAAAATAACCTAGAAGAGAAAAATAATTTAAGAAATCATTCCTCATCTTAAAAAATTAACTTAAAAGCAGTGATACATAGGACAAAAAGTACTATGGGTTATATGTTATGAGATTCTGTAGAAGCAAAGGGTTAAAGGACCAGGGTCTTAGATTTGAAGTAAAATCCTTTCCAGGTTGACTAGATTATTCTGTCAAACACAGAAGAGTAAAGATTTAGTGACCTCATTTTTGATAATCATAGGAAAAGTCAGGACAATCTAACAGATGGAGCAAATGAGAAGCTCCCAAATGTATTTTTACAAAATTACTTGTTATCAGAGATCATTTTCATTTTTTGTACTGGGGACTGAGCCCAGGGGCATTCTACCTCTGAGCTACACCCCTACCCCCTTTTAGTTATCATTTTGAAACAGGGTCTTGCCAAATTGTTGAGGCTGGCCTTGAACCTGTGATCCTCCTGTTTCAGCCTCCCAAGTACTGGGATTACATGCATGCGCTACCGCTAATTCCTATAATTTTAAAAATGGAGAAAGTAAAGTCTAAGCCTTACTTTACTTTTTTCTAACAATTTAATCCCTACTATGGGTCAAACTTTGGAATTTGTACAAACACTACCTTTAAACCAGGTGTGGTGATGCACGCCTATAATTCCAGTACTTGGGAGGCCAAGACAGGAGGACTACAGGTTTGCAGCCAGCTTCAACAACTTAGTGAGACCCTGTTTCAAAATAAAATAGGGCTGGGGTTGTAGCTTGGAGGTAGAATGCCAGTGGGTTAAATCCCCAGCACCACAAAAATAAATAAATAAATAAATAAATAAATAAATAAATAAAACCAAGCAAAACAACAACAAAAAACTCCAAGGAATTATTTCAATAGGTTGTGAAGTTTAAATGAGATTATATATACACACACAGTGCTTTGTGGACTCTGTGCTAGGATTTTTGATATGAGAGTTTTTAATGGCATATGCATTATACTATACAATGCTTAAGTGTTATTTCCTTTGCTTAAATTATGTCACTCGTTTTTTCCCTTGAACATGTGAAAATACATGTTTGCAAATAATAAAATGCAAACTTTAATAAGGTCCACAGGTCACTGTCATTTTTTTTTCTAATATAGACTTGACAGTCTTTTCTCTTAGAGAGGAACTTGCATATAGAAACTAGAACTTATATTTTGTAGATAAATATGACAGTATTGACCAAAATACCTATCTTTTTCTCAAGTCTTGAGATTCAGTGTTTCAGGTTTAGCTAGTTGCAACT
The DNA here is from genome assembly GCA_004027185.1 of Glis glis. Taxonomy (NCBI): domain Eukaryota; kingdom Metazoa; phylum Chordata; class Mammalia; order Rodentia; family Gliridae; genus Glis; species Glis glis. Next base: position 13,523 of record PVJS01046668.1, read on the forward strand.
AAAGGGATTTCAAGGGTGGAAGGGGAGGGATTTTAAATGCCAATAGAGGAGTTGGGTCCATAGATTATAAGCATTACAGGGAGACTATTGCAGTTATAGAAATTCCTCTACCACAGCAGGTTAAGCATGCAGGTTAAAGAATCAACAGTATTAAAACCTCCTACCATTAAAGCCAACACCACCATAAGGTCAAAAAGACAACAAACTGGGGGAAATGTAACAGGATATACTTTTAGATTGTTAAGATTTTTTTTCAATACTCAGTGCTGATGGGAGTGTGAAGAAATAAGCACCTTTAGTACTCTGTGTGTTCAGGGCAATCAATTTTCCTAGAAGGCAGTTTGACAGAATTTAAATTGTACCATAATTTTTAAAGCTATAACCCACTTCCAGGAATTTATTCTAAGGAGTTAGCCAAGAATACAAGCATGTATGTACAAAAGTGACCACTAACATACAATTTTATGATCATGAAGAAATTGAAAACATAAATGTCTATCATTAGGGGATTGGCTAAATAATATATGGTATAATATAGTCATAGCAACAAATACCATTCATTCGTTAAAAATGGTAATGCACATTTACATTTGACATAGAAACATGCCCTCAGTACATTACTGAATAAGGCATAATCTTATCCATGATATACAATCATATTAAAGCAAATGCATTTTATAATGTAAATAAAGTATGTATTCATAATGAATCTATCTGAAGTAAACCCACATGTGAATACTGTTTTATTTGATGGTTATCTGTGGCTGGTGGACTGGCAAGTATTTTCTTTCTCCTCTATATGTCCTTTTTTTTTTTTTTGCGGTACTGGGCATTGAGCCCAAGGGCATTCTACCTCCGAGCTACACTCCCAGCCCTATCTTTTGTTCTTTATTTTGAAACAGGGTCTCCCTACATTGTGGAGGGCCTAAGTAGCTGAGGCTGGCCGCGAACCCGGAGCCTCCGGTCTCAGCCACCACGCCCGGCTCTCCATATGTACTTATTGCCCTATTTCTAAAAGCGTACACATACATACATTTCTACCTTCTTTTCCAACATGATCTCCTTAGAGTGAATTCCTGGAAGTGGATCATGCCTTAGAAATCCTGGCTCAATTTTAAATTCTAATTCAAAATAACTCCCGTCTAGAAAAACTGCTTACCCCACCGCACCGAAGTATTCACCCTCACCGGCACTCGGTATTGAAAACAAAAATCCTAAAAGGACATCCTCGCGTCTTATTCGCATTATTATTTGGCATAATTTTTATAACAATAAAGGCGATTTGTCTCCGCTGTGGGGCGGGACCGCAGGCGCCTGGGTCTCTCCCCGAGGACAACGCGGGCCTCGATGGCGGCGGCCGCGGTCCTTCCCGCCCGCCCGGCCGAGTCGCCCGGCTCCGCGGCGGCGGCACTGTGACCTCGAGGGCTGCGTCCACCGGAGACACGCCGTCCGCGAGAGCCCGGGCGCCGCGGGGAGGGGCCGCCTTCCGTCGTCCGCCCGCCGCTCCCGGGTCGGCCCAGCTCACCGCCTCGCCTGGGTCCGCTCGCCGCCCGGAGTCCCGACGCCGCCGACCGCAGCGCCGCGCTCTTCGGTTAGCGCCCCGCGACCCGCGCAGGCGCACAAGCGACCCACGCGCCAGACGGCCGTTAACCGCCCGGATGCGGAGATTTAAACCCCAGGAGCCAACCCGCGCCCCCCGGCCCCGCCCACGCGGCCCTGGCCCCGCCCACGCGCTCTCTTATTGGTCCCGAGTGGGAGCGTCCTCCATGTCTACTTTATGATTGGTGCGCATCATCTTTCCGCCCGCCCCCACAAGCGCGTAGACGCCCCTGACGGGCGTGGAGTTGGAACTGTGCCAGCCCGCCGGCTCCCGCGGGTCCACTGGGACGCGTACGCCATCGCCCTCTGGGTTGCTGGGTGGCGGCGAGGTTACGTGCCCGGGGGAAGAAAGGACTCTGTATTCTCGGTTAATGGCGAGGTAGCTGGGGGCTGGGGGAGGCTGACAACGTCCCGCCTACGTTCGTGGGATCAGCCTCCGCCCTTGCGGCCTCTGGCGGCCGCGGTCGGTGGCGTGCAGCAGGAGGACTCCCGAGCATTGTGAGCATCATCCAGGAGGACTCCCGAGCACTGTGAGCACCATCCAGGAGGACTCCCGAGCACTGTGAGCACCATCCAGGAGGACTCCCGAGTACTGTGAGCA
>PVJS01046669.1:0-15722 GCA_004027185.1 Glis glis
ATTATTTAAAGCTTCATCCATATTGTTTTGTGTATCAGTAGCTCATTCCTTACTTTTCCTTCTGAATAGCAATCCACTGGGGGATGGATATACCACAGTTTATGCATCTGCTGATAGACATTTGTAGCTATTACTAACAGCTGCTGTGAACGTTCATGTAAAAGTCTTCATATGAGCATTTGCCCTCATTTCTCTTGAGTGAACACTTTAGAATACCTAATCACATGGTAGATGTATGAACTTTTTAAGAGACTGCCAAACTTTTCCAAAGTTGTTTTACCACTTTGCATTCTCATTAGCACGAGAGTTCATGTTTTTGCTGAATATAGAATTCTAGATTGGTAGTCATTTTCTTTCACAACTGTGTAACTTGTTTGAATTACAAACTCAGCTAACTGTCTTGTTACTCCCTCAAAGTTAATAAGACTTTTTACCTAATTGTTTTTCTGATTTTCTGATTGTCTTTGTTTTTTAAAGTGTTATTGTGATATGCCTTGAATTTTTTCAGTCTTTGGCTTTATAGTTCTTCTTGAAGTCCAGGATTGATATCTTTATTCATTTTTTGGGAAATTCTTAACCATTAATCCATCAAATATTCCTTCTAAAAAGCTCTCTTCTTTTTCTGGAATTCCATTTACTAGTATGTAGCACTTACCACCATGCCCTATGTGTCTTTTTTTCTGTATTTGTCATTTTATTTCATCATGCTTTAGTTTGTGTATTTTCTTGTTCACTTATTTCCTTTGCAGGTAGACCTTATCTGAGGTGTTATTCTCATTCACAGAGTTCTTAATTTCAATTATGCATTTATCATTTCTAAAGACATCCAATAGACTCTCCTTTAAAAATTACAGTTATTTGCCCAAAATCTTTATGTTATAACTTATTTCCTTGGACATTTCAATCATAATTATTGATGTGTGATACAATTGTATTATATTTTAAAGTTATTATATACTTTAACTCTTCTGTTTCATTAAAATTTGTCTTGTCTTATAGTAATTACATGTGGATTTTGCTATTAGGTGAGACAGTTTCTTAGTATTTTGGAAATTTAACAAATATATAAAATAGTAACTTTCTTTTTCAGGAACATGGTAGATATTCTGCACTCATTTTAAACTTCTTTAAGCTTTAGTCATTTCATATAAGTTCTCTATTTCTTAGGTAATTCTCTAGATTTCATATTTTTCTGTGAATGTTAGGAATAGGATCTTTCTCATTGTATTTTCTTTTTTATATACTTTTATTGGTGCATTGTAATTATGAGTCATAGTGAAGTTTAAAATGATACAAACATACATGTGTACAGCACTTGGTGTGTTTCCCTCTGGAGTCCACCCCGCTCACCCTCTCCCTGTACATATTAGTGAGAAAGTGATACCTTCATATATGGACATAGCACTGTTAGAACTGTTTCTTCTAACTAACCATCCTTGTATATGTGAAAGCTATTGTACCTAGGTCTCTATATATTTGTAACTGACTAACTTACTAAATACATATTAATTCTAATATATTACAATAGGTTTTCTTTAATTTTTAAGTAGATATAATGTAATCTGGGAATAATGATAATTTTTATCTCATTTCAAATAGATATATTTTAATTTATCATCTTAGCATTAAATAGAACATTGAAAATTGTGTTAAACAATCATGGTGATCATGAGCAGCTTTTTCATGTATTTTTGCTTTACAGTATGCTTCTAGTGATTTACTGAACTGTGTAATGTTGGCTCTTGGTTTAAAGGAGTAGAAATATTTTGAAGTAGAAACATTATTGCCAAAATGTCTTGAGTTGAAAAAACAGCTTGCAACTTTATAGATATGAGATCATGGATTATATATTTAACCTTTCTTCATTTAAAAATGGTAAATATATCTAGTTCCCAGGATTTTTATGAAACTTAGTGAATAGGAAGTATATAAATGTGCAGAGTTGAGCACCTAGTAGGTGAGATACACACACACACACACACACACATTTTTACCCTTTTCCTCCCTGCCTTCTGCCCTTGCAAATGACTTTTATAAGCTGCATCAGCTATATTTCCTTGTCATCTTGCTTCCAGTTAAGTCAGGAAACACTAGAATGCAACAAGGGGTGGAAGGAGCCTGAGATCTGAGTTAACATTCTCCTGGCTCCCTTCCTGCCAGTTAGACAACATTGCCTGCATCTTTTATACTAAATGCCATGATAGTCCCCCTTCTCCAACTCTATCCCTCTCAGAATATCATGGCCCTATTCTTCCGCTGTACCTCCAGGCCCAAGGGTGGTAGTAACTCTATGTGGTTGCCTGACTCTTGTTCTAGCTACTGGTCCTTCATCTTCTTATCTTCCCTCAACCCTATTTACTTTTATAAACCATTCCTGAAATTATTCTAAGAGTGCCATCTTCTATCTGATTGATGAAATATATATATGTGATTGTATGTAAATATATAGAACATTTGCAAACATCCTAGAGTGTCATACCAGATTCCTACTATTTGGTCCCTATGACTGAATCACATTCTAACCACAGCCCTGCCCTGTCATTTGTGGTACTCTGGCTGGGATGCTGGCTCATGTGCCTTTGCCAATGTTCTCCTCTTTGTTTGAACGTGTTTCGTCCTAGACACTTTTTATTTTCCTCTTCCAAGACTTTTCTCATACACCAGGTAAAAACCTACAGTTATTCTTTTGAGCCTTTGCATGCAGACTTTTACTTAGATTTTAGTAGTATCAAAATAGTTTATTTTGTTTGCAATGCCGAATGTTGGACTTTTGTTATTAAACTGGAACCACCCCAAAAGGTGATCAGGCTTTGTCTCCTTACCATAGTTTATTCTTTGTATAGAGTTTCTGGTATACAGTAGGTACTAAAAACATTTATAGAATAAATGAGTCCAGCTATTATTAGTAGTAGTTATTTCATACAATCTGTGTTGGAATTGAAATAATTGCAGAAAAGGTTGTAAGCTCTAGTGATTCAGAAGTATGTTTAGGGTGAAAAGAGGTCTTGTGTGTTTTCACTCCTCTGACATGTTTTCAAACAAGTTGACACTTCATTTTTGTAATACAAGACAGAATTCCATCCAGTTTAAACTAGACAGGGATTAACAATTTGAGCAGTCTGAGAGAGTGACTTATTCCTCCTGGAAGAACTGAAACAGCTGGGGTAAAAGAGGATTAAGGAAACTTGAATTATTGTACTAGTTTTATAAGCAATAATGAGCTATTTTCTGATAGTGACCTGATACTATGGAATTTTAATTTTTCTCTGTATAGTCTACATAAAACAGAATAGAATATTAATAAATAATTTTGATTATTATACAAATGAGGATTCAACCTTTTAGAGGTATTTTTATGGTGGAAAATGTACTCCAAATAATTATGAAAAGGATAGGAAATATTTTGTTCTATAGCTACAGTGATAAAGGGTTTAAAAATTATTAGAATGCTTTATTTTATAGAAGAGGAAATAGTAATGAAAATTCTATATATGAAAATATTGTCAACCTCAGTGGTCAAAGAAAGACAAATTAAAACTGTAATGAAATATCAGTACATACCCATCAAATTGAAAAAAATTAAAAAGTGAGAAAATACAAAATTTTGGCAAGGATATGGTACTATGAAAGTTCTTACACACTTATTTGGGCACTATAAATCAATATAATGATGTTGAAAAGCAGCAGTATCTAGAATAGTCGAATATAGCCTCTTTTATTACTATTTTAAATTTTTATTTAAATTTTTGACAATAAGTATAGTGGGGTACAAAGTGATGCTTTGTTTGATGCATGTAGACATTGCAAAATGATCACCCCTCTCATAACTATTATTTCTATGTGGTAAGAACATTTAAAATCTATTCTTTTATGAATTTTGAAATATGTAGTACATCATTAAGTATAGTCACGATTCTGTGCAATAGACCAACAGAACTAATTCCTCATGTCTACCTGAAGTTTTGTACATTTTGACCAATATCTCTTCTTTCCCATCTATGGCCATCTTCCCCTCCTTCAGCTTTTGGTAATCATCATTCTACTCTCCACTTCTTTTAGTTTCAATTTTATAGATTTTGCATATAAGTGAGATCATGCAGTATTTGTCTTTCTGTGCCTGGCTTCTATCATTTAGCATAATGTCCTCCAGAGTCATTCATGTTGTCACAAATGACAATTTTCTCCTCTTACCCCCCCCCCACCTCTCATTCTTCTCCTCCTCCTTGTCTTCCTTCTTTTTTTGGTGGTACTGGGGATTGAACCTAGGGGCATTCTACCACTGATCTACACCCACACATACAGAGACCAAACACTTGGAGTGGTCTTGCTTTATAACAACTCTGCTCCGGTGTTGACTAATCCAGTCCCATGAAATCTAATTCACTACCTTGAGACAGTCGTTGATTCCTTCTTAGGGTGGAGAGCTCATTCCCTAATTACCTACCAGTAGCCCCCCCTCTTAGAGGGGCCAGACTCTTTGATCTTATCTTCTAAAAGCGTAGATAAGATGAGATCAGAGATGATCTGAAGAGGGTATTTGAAAACAAAATTTTGTCTTCAACTTAAATATGACCAAGGCTTTAATTTGAAATTTAATTTAATAATAAATAAGCATATTTTGTTTATAAAGGCCATCATTTTTATTTAATAATATTTATTCTGATGATAGTCCTCAAAATAGCAAATGAGCCTTTTTTTCCTAAAAATAAGTGTAATCTATACCACAATCTAGGCATATTTTGAAGTTGAGTATATATAGTGAACATTCTAAGTAATGAATTGTGTAATGCAACTTTTCTTATCTTTTTTCACTTGTAGTAATGCTAAGATTATATCTTCAAATTAATCCAAGTTTTGAATCAGTCAGTGAGTTATCAATTCACAAAGCCAAATTTAAAGTCGGGTCAGGTCATGTTTTCCCTTTGTAGTTTCCATTTTCCTTATTAATCACTGAAGAACAGGAGTATTTGTTTTCCTATTTTTAAAATATGGGCAATGTAATTTTTCTTAGTGTAAATAAGAAAATGTCAGAATGAAAGTTAAAATATATAACACTGAGTATGTAATTCCAAATGATTATTCCACCAGAAATATTTCTTACTTGATATTTCAGACAAATTAACTCTTCAATAAAGAAAACAGATTTTTTTTTTGCACTACTGGGGATTGAACCCAGGGGCATTCTACCTCCGAGCTACACCCCCAGCCCTATTTTTTATTCTTTATTTTGAAATAGGATCTCACTAAGTTGCAGAGGGCCTCACTAAGTAGCTGAGGCCAGCTGTGAACCCGAATTCTCAGGTCTCAGCCTCCCAAGTACTGGGATTATAAGCATGAGCCACCAAGCCCGGCATAGAAAACAGATTTTTATTCGGAGGTAACCTGCTTGCATATAAGAGGTTCTGTAAGGTGTGTACTGCTATGAATATCTTGTCAGAGGCTGTCTGTGACCTTACAGCCTCAGGCTGAACCACTTACCATATATTTTTTAGGTTAAATGATGCTGGTTTTTTGTTGTTTGTTTGTTTTTGTTTTTTGAGGAACCAATTGATATAAGAGCAATATGTCCACATGCTAGATCCTTCTTATGTTGTTGAAAAATGTAACAATTTATGGTGTTCGACTGAAAACTTTTTGATTCAATTACTTTACTTATAAGAAATAAATGTGCTACCACAAACAAATACTAATCATTTTGTTATATAAATGATTCTGTTACTTTTAAATTCTAAAAGGGGGATTTATCAACAGTTCTCAAATACTTGTTTTTATTTTCTCTTTTGACTACCTTCTTTTGGTCATTCTTATGCTTGAAGTATTAGAATTTATAACATTTGGAAGTTTACTACTTTAAAGAATGAACGAGATGGACACTGTGGCACACATCTGTAATCCCAAGTACTTGGAAAGCTGAGACAGGAGGTTCAAGGCCAGCCTTAGTAACTTATGCCCTCAGCAACTTAGCAAGACCCTGTTTCAAAATTAAAAATAAATAAATAAATAAATAAATAGAGTAAAATAGGGCTAGGGATGTAGCGCAGAGGTAGAATGCTCCTGTGTTCAATCTCCAGTACCACACACACACACACACACACACACACACACACACACACACACACAAAGGATGTTGGCAATATACCAAAAAAATATTTTCTTGTTTTCATGGACAATGCAGTGAGTAGTTTTCTTGTCTCCTTGTCTCCGGGTGCTCATTTCCCTGATGGGAGGCTTGTTGTCTACTGCTGGCTTTCAGCTACCAGCTCTGAGCAAGAGCTAGATGCATCTAGCTCTTGCTAGATGGCACCCAAGCTGGTGCCATCTCTGACAGCCGGTGACTGGGGCACAGGGCAAGGGGACCTTCCTGCCATAGTTACTTTACACATTTCTCCACTTCCTCAGTGAATATTTAACTCACTGCCCAACATTTGTACCTCAGTTTGGCTTTATTTTCACATTTCAACATGTTTTGAGAAAGTATAAAAAACTCTTGTGGATACACAGTTAAGGTGCTCAGTGCATTAAATTGATATTTGGTAGAGTTTATTTCAAATATAAAATTTATTTTAATAGCTTTGTAAATGACTTGATCCATTTCTTACAGAAACTAAATCTGTTAAGAATCTAAAGGGACTGCTTACATTTTTTGATTACGGTTAATTGTGTGTTATGATATGAATTATTTGCTGCACTAGTATTTAGGGATTTGCAAAGATCTCAGGATGTAGAGTAGCAATAAAAGTTGACATTTATTGAGCTTTACATTTATTGCTTTTAATACTCCTGCTACTGTAATTTGGTAGGACTTATTTTTCATATTTTAACAGGTGAGGAAACTGAGATTTGCTAGTATTTACTGAGACTTAGATCTAGGACTCACACTCAGACTGGTCTGACAGCAAAGCCTCTGCTCTTAACCACCTTAGTATATGTGCTTCTTAAATATTAGTTACCTATAGGACATTTTACACATTTTCCCACACCTTCCCACTCACCTGTACAGGAGGATTTTCAGAGCAAAAAAAAAAAATCTTGGGTTTCAGCAACTGCTTGGGATATGGGGCAAGCTCTTGAAGCTTTAAATACAATTAAGAAACATTAAAATTTTATATACAAGAATAGAATGTGCATTGGATGTGATGCAGACTGTGGAAAGAAGTTACTGTTACTCCTGTGTGTGTGTGTGTGTGTGTGTGTGTGTGTGTGCACGTGTGTGTGTGTATTTGTCTGTCTTATGCACTCACATTCAAGACTTTCCAAAGAATGTGACAGAGAATGGCTGTCCACAAATGGGTATTAGATACCACTGAATTTCCTATAACACCACTGTATTATTCTTATGATATACTCTTTGGCCTTCATTTGCTATATTTTCCCCAAATGTCCCGGCTCTCTCTAATTTCCAGAGTTCTAGGCCTTTTGCTTAGCAAGTTCCCTTGGTAGCATCACAATTGTCATCTGACCCAGATTCTATTTTTGTAACCTAAACTTTAGCTATAATTTATATAAAATAAAATTTCCCTTTAATGTTTCTAGTGTGGTGAAATTTGAGCAATTGTTCATACAATTGTTTAATAGTTACTAAAATTAAGAGAAAAAATTTTGCCTTGAAAAGGATTTTCATGCCCCTTTCTGGTCCATCTTCCCCACTCCTTGGCCCTAGGCAGCCAGTGATCTATCATTAGACTTTTGACTAGAATTTCATGTAAATAGAATCATACAGTGTGAGGATTTTTGTGCTTGATTTCTTTCTAATTATCATATATTTGAAATTCATGTTACATGAATCACTATTTCATTCCTTTTTATTGCTGAGTAGTATGATGTAGTATAGACATATCACAATTTGTTTATCCATTAGCTGGGTCATGGTCATCTGAATTGTTTTCATTTCTTACTATTGTGGATAATGCTTCTTATGAACATTCATGTACAGTTGTATGTGGGCATCTGTTTACATGTCTGTTGGGTGAACACATAGAAATGAGATCACTGTAGATCACTTTGGTAGAATGGCCATTTTGATAATACTTATTCTACCTATCCAAGAGCATGGGAAATCTTTCTATCTTCTAAGATCTTCTTCAATTTCTTTTTTTTAGTGTTTTATAATTTTCACTGTAGAGGCCTTTGACCTCCTTGGTTAGATTTATTCCTAGATATTTTATTGTTTTTGAGGTTATTGTGAATGGAATTCTTTTCTGGATTTCTTTTTCAGTGGATTCATGGTTTACATATAGAAAAGTTACTGATTTTTTTTAGATTGATTTTGTTTCCCACTATGTAGATAAATTTGTTATTCAACTCTAGAAGTCTTTTGGTTGAATTTTTTGGGAGGAATCTTCATCTGTAAATGTCATCTGTAAATAGAGATAATTTCAGCTCTTCTTTTCCTATTTGTATTCCTTTGATTTCCTTCTCTTTGACCTATTGCTTTGGCTAGAGTCTCGAGTACTATATTAAAATGAGTGGTGGTAGTGGGAAGCCTTGTCTTAACCCTGACTTTAAAGGGAATTCTCACAGTTTTTCCCCATTCAATATGTTGGCTTTGAGTTTATTGTATATTGCCTTTATGATATTGAGGTAAGTTCCTTCTATTCAGATTTTCTGCAGTATTTTTAACCTGAATGGGTGTTGGATTTTGTCAAATGTTTTTTCAGCATCTATTGAGATGATCATGTGATTTTTGTCCATAGTTCTATTTATGTGGTGAATGACATGTATTGATTTGTGAATGTTGAACCAGCCTTGCATCTCTGGAATGAAACCAACTTGGTCATGGTGTACAATTTTATTGATATAGTTTTGAATGCATATCACTAGTATTTTGTTTATAATTTTGTATCTATGTTCATCAAGGATATTGTTCTGTAATTTTCCTTTTTTGAAGGATATTTGTTTGGTTTTGATATTAATGACCATTCTACTAGAAGTGATATACAGATTCAATGCAATCCCTATCAAAATACCAATGTTATTCTCCTCAGAACTAGAAAAATCAGTCCTAAATTTCATATGGAAAAACAAAAGAACTAGAATAGCAAAAGCAATTCTCAACGATAAGAACCATGCAGGGGGATTCACAATTCCTGACTTCAAACTATACTACAGAGCTAAAGTAATAAAAACAGGATGGTATTGGCACAAAAACAGACACATAGATGAAAGGAACAGAATAGAAGATACAGAAACAAATTCACACATTTATAGCTAATTGATTTTTTACAAAGTTGCAAAAAACATACATTGGAGAAAATGCAGACTTTTCAACAAATAGTGTTGGGAAAACTGGTTATCCATTTGTAGAAAAATAGAATTAAATCCCTACTTCTCATGCCGCACAGGAGTAAACTCAGGATGGATCAAAGACCTGAAAATTAGACCAGAGATTTGAAATTACTATAGGAGGGCATAGGTTCAACACTACAACATACAGGCAAAGGTAGAAACTTTCTCAATAAGACTCCCCAAAGCTCATAAAATTAAAACAAGAATTAGTAGTGAAATGGCAGTAAACTAAAAAGTTTCTGCTCATCAAAGGAAAACTTTGAAAATCTAAAGAGAGAGCCTACAGAATGGGAAAAGATCTTTGCCAGCTATTCCTCTGGTAGATGACTAATATCTAGAATATACGAAGCACGTAAAAGACTTAACACTAAAAAAAACTCTACTAATCCAATCAAGAAATAGGCAATTAAACTAAACAGACAAAAGAGAAGAAATACAACTGGCCAATACATTTATGAAAAAATGTTTGACATCATTAGTAACCAGGGAGATGCAAATTAAGACTACACTGAGATTCTATCTAACCCCAGTTAGAATGGCAGTCATCAAGAAGTCAAACAACAATAAATGCTGGTGAGGATGTGGGGGAAATAGGAACTCTTCCATACTACTGATGGGACTGCAAATTAGTGAAGCTGCTATGGAGAACAGTGTGTAGATTCCTCAGAAAACAGGGAATGGAGTCACCATATGATCCAGCTATACCACTTCTGGGTATCTTTCCAAAGGTACTAAAATCAGAATATTATAGCAATACATGCATATCCATGTTTATAGCAGCACAATTCATAATAGCCAAATTATGGAATCAACCCAGGTGTCTATCAACAGATGGAAGGCTTACAACATTATGAGATGTACACACAATCACACAATGGAATTCTACTCAGCAATAAAGAGCAAAACCGTCATTTGCAGGAAAATGGATGGGCCTGGAGAACATTATGTTAAGTGATATTATCCAGTCCCAGAAAGTGAAGGGTCATATGTTTTCTCTCATATGTGGAAGCTCAGGAGTAATTGGGATATAAGAGGGACTTTAGATAATGGAGGAGAAACTCCAGTGGAGTGAGGGAGGTGGTCTTGGGGAGGATGGGGGGGGAGAGGGACCATTAATGAAGGAAACACTTCCACTGACATTATGTACATATATGAGAATACCAATGCCAATCTCAATATCTTGTATGGGGAAGTGGGGGCGTGGGGAGGGATCCAGGGTAAAACTCACCAACTGATGTGTGCATGTATATCACTATCACTATGAACTATGTTATGATGTGGGACTATAATGCACCAATAGAAGTATAAAACAATTTCAATAAATAAATAAAAATGTTTAGTTAAAAAAGGAAATGAGATCTCTTAATAATAGTGTTATATCTGACTTCATAACAACTGATGTACTGTTTTCCAAAAGAGTTGTACCAAATTCCATTATTATTAGCAATGTACGAGAATTCCAGTTGTTCCACATCCTCATTAATACTCAGTTTTGACATCTTTTTAATTTCAGCCATTATAGTTGCTGAGTAATAGTTTTTTATTATGGATTTAATTTTCCGGTGTTTAATAATTATTAATGTTGAACACGTTTTCATGGCCTTTTTTGCCATTTGTATGTGTCGCTTTAAAAATTTGTGAGTGTCTTGTTATTATTGACTCTGTGCGTTCTTTATATATTTGGAAACAAGCAGTTGGTCAGATGTATTTCCTGCAAATATTTCTCTCAGTTTATAGCTTGCCTTTTTATTTTCTTAATTGTATCTTTCAAAGAGCCAAAGATATGAATATGTCACAGGGATTTTTTTCTAATTTTTTTGTAGAAGTTTTAGTTTTAGGTCTTCCTGTAAGTCTGTGATCCATTTCAATTCACTGTTTAATTGTTATGTATGATATGAAGAGTTGAGGTTCTTTTATTTCTGTATGAATTGACGGTAACATTTGTTGCAAAGACTACTTTTCTCCACTGAATTATTTTTGTAAGTTTGTTGTAAATCAATTCATAAAATTACTAAATCTCTTTCTAAATTCATTTTTATGTTGTATGGATCTAAATGTTGGTTCCTATGCCAATATAATATTGTCTTGATTACAGTAGCTTTCATTAAGTTTTGAAATCAGGGACTGGGAGTTCTCCTACGTTGTATTATTTTTTCCCCCAAATTGTTTCAGCTATTCTAGGTTTCTTGCTTTTCCATATTTGTTTTAGAATCAGCTTGATGATTAGTACACAAAAAGCCTGCTATGAAGTTTTGACTGAGGTTATGTAGAATTGGTAGATCAATTTGTGTAGAATTGCTATTTTAACAAAGTTGAATGTTCTAATCCATTAGCCTTTTATCTTTCTCCATTTATTTTACCTTAATTTTCTTTTGTAATATTTCATAGTTTTCAGTGTATGAGTTTTTGCATTTTAAAAGTTATTTTGAAGAATTATATTTCATTGATGTTCTTATAAATTAAATGTTAAAATTTAAATTTGAAATTTTTTTAAATCGCTTAGCACTACATTGTTAAAATATTGATTTTTGTCTTCTTTGAATTGACTTTGCATACTATGATCTTGATAGCCTTACTTTTCAGTTGTATTTACTATCTTACAGATTCCTTTGAATATTCTATATACATAATCATATCATAAGAGATGAAATAGTTTTACTTATTCCTTTTCAATCTAGATACTTTCTGGTACAATTTCAAATAAAAGTGGAAAAATAGAAAATTCTTGATTTTTTTTCTTGTTCTTAGAAAACATTGAATCATTTACCACTGAGTATCTTAGCTGCAGGTCTTTTTCTCTGCATTCTTATATAAGTTGAGGAAGTCTTGTATTCCTAGTTTACTGAGATTTTTAAAAATCATAAATGGATGTTGAGCTTCACCAAAAGCTTTTTCTGCATTTATTGAAATATCTTATGTCTGTTTTTTTATTCTATTAATATAGTAACTACATTGATTGATATTTGGATATTAAACACAACCTTCAATCCAGGTAAACCCCACAAAGTCACAATACATTTTTTACACATTACAAATTTAATTTGGTAGTTAACTAATTCTCATTAATGTTAAGAAATTTCAGCTGTATTTTCATGAAATATTAGTCTTATTTTGTGGTCACATCATTATTTTTTCTAGTTTTAATATTAGAGTAATATTAGTCTCATAATATGAATTGAAATCTTCTCTGTTTTCTGAAAAAAATTATAAAGGATTGATGTTATTTATTTGTTAAAAATTGTTGGAATTAATCGATGAAGACATTTATGGATGTGGTTATCTTTAGACACAATTTTAAATACAATTTCAATTTCTTTAATTGATAAAGGTAATTCAAAATTTTTATTTCTTCTTTATCAGATTTATTAATTTGTGATTTACAAGGAGTTTGTCTTTAAAATGTAAGTTGTCAGATTTATAGGCATAATATTATTATAGTCACTTTTTTTTACTGTCCAAGGGATCTGAAGTGGTATTCTTTCTTTCATTTATGAATTGATAATTTGTATCTTTTTTTTCTTGATTCTAGCTGGAGGTTTATCCATTTCAGAAACAGAAACTTTTGTGGTGATTGAGATGTAATTATTAAGTCATTTGAGGCTATTGGTGGTGAAAAAGGAGTTGTATTGCCAATTTCATGGAAATCACAGTGTCATCATGAAATAGACAATAAGCAAGTAAAAACATCAATACATAATTAACACTTTTGTTAAAGGCTATGAATGAAATAAGCAGGATGATTTGATAGAGAAGAATAATAATAGTGGAGGGTAGGGGTTGTGGGTTACACATAGAAGACAGGAAAAAAGGTCTTTTAGAGGCTGTAATAACTAAGCTGAAATCTGAAGGGTAACAAAGAATCGTCCTTGAAAACAGTAAAACAAAGGTTGTTCTGGACAGAAGGACACCTTGCATGAGGTCTTGAGGTGAGAATGCGTTTAGAGGGTTCAAGTAACAGAGAGGAGGCTAGTAGAGCGTGGTGGGCATGCAGGTGGAAAAAAGAGAGTTTGAAGAGCGAGGCAGGGTTCAGCTCTAATGGTGATTTGTGAGCCATGGTAGGAAACAATTCCTGAATTAATGGATGCAGAGATAAGCAAACATACATAAATACTTATAAAAGCACATGGCAAGTTCTTACTAGAGGCATACACCATAAATCAGGGGTCAGCATGCTTTTACTTTAAACATTAAGATATTAAATATGTTTGTTGAAATTTCCCAGCTCTGAATTACACTGCAGAGACAGCTATAGTAAATAAACAAATGAGTGAGGCTGTGTTCCACAAAAAGCAGTTGCAAAGCGGACAGTGGAGCTGGATTTGGCTCATCAGCCATAGTTTTCTGACCTCTGACATAAACCAAGAGGTTTTGCCTCTAATTCTGACTCAGGGGTAAAAAATCAGAGTTGAACATTTAGATGGAGTTTTGAAGTGTGAGAACTAATTAGTAAAAAAAAAAAAAATCAAGTAGATTACAATACCAGGTATAGAAAGTCACAAGGATTTGTATGGGGATATGCTATTGCTAGAGCAGCTCCAGGTGGGGGGTATTGGACTGCTATGTGTGTATGGGTGTGGAGTGTGTGTGTGTGTGTGTGTGTGTGTGTGATGCAGAGATACAGTGGAAAGTCCAAAAGTAGACTGGAGAGGTGGGAGATGGGAAACATGTGCTGAGGCATTTGGAGTTAATTGAAGGCAGGCTCTTAAATTTTTTCACTACCATGCTATATTTCAATGTTAAATGGCCTTTGTGTGAAAGACAAATTAGAAGTGGACAAAAGTAGATTTTTTTTTGTTGTTAAAAACACTCAATGACTTCCTATTTCTTGCCACATAAATCTAAACTCCTATTGCTACTAAGGTCCTCCATAATCTCCACCCATAATCCCAGTCTAATTTTATTTTATTTTATTTATTTATTTTGCGGTACCTGGGATGGAGCCCAGGGGCATTTTACCTCCGAGCTACACCCCCGGCCCTATTTTTTATACTTTATTTTGAAACCAGGTCTCACGAAGTTGCGGATGGCCTCACTAAGTAGCTGAGGCTGGCCGCGAACCCGGATCCTCCTGTCTTCGCCTCCAAGCACTGGGATTACAAGTGTGCGCCACCACGCCCGGCTTTTATTTGTACTCATTTCCCCCTGGAGGAAGCTCATTTCTCAGACTGACTTACAACTGGTAATTTGGCTTCTGTTATCTAAAGGATTAGCTGTCCCTGCTTTTATTTATTTATTTAAAGAAACATTTCTAGATGTTTCCTACGACTATTTTCTCCCACTCCACCTCTTTTATTGATTGTAACTCATGTTTTGGGCAACTAGTTAACACAAGGTCTTATTTGTGATTCTGCTGTGTGTTTCTTTCTTATGTTTTACCAGGATTATAAACTTGAACGGAGAAATGGCTTCCTACAGAGCACTTGACTTAATGCTGAGAATGCTCTAAAGTACAAGAAAGACATTGATTAATTGATACAAATATCAATATCATTGAAAATTCTACCTGAGCACAAGCTAATGCAAAAACTAGTTTATAAACCTGATGAATTTTTTTTTTGGTTAGGATTTCTAAAACATTCTTCACATTGCTGTTTAATATTTATGCGTGAATTATTTGTGCCTTAAAACATTATAGTAGTCAACTGAATGTAAAGTTTTATATCTTCTGTTTTCAGTTTTTAAAACTGATATATTTTCTACCTTTTGGGTAGAAAGAAGTGTTCTGTCTTAAGTAATGAGTTGTGAAATGACTGGGAGAGGGTATTAAGTAGAATAGTGAGTGTCATAAAATTACACAATGAAAGTACCATGAGTTTATAGCTTGAACAATTATATATTCTCTTAGTCTGTTCAGGCTGCTATAACAAAATGCCATCCAGTGGGTGGCTTACAGATGACAAACATTTATTTTTACAGTTCTGGAGGCTGAGAAGTCCAAGGTCAAGGTATTGGCAAATTCACTTCTGATGAGGATCTCCTTTCTGATGCATTTTCACATGGTGAAAGGGCAGGGCAGCTTGCTGGGATGTCTTTTAAAGGGATCTCATCACTTCTGAAGGCTTCAACTTCTAATATCACTTTAGAGATTAGGTTTCAACATAGAATTTTGAGGGAAGGCAGTCATTCAAACCAGAGTAAAATTATAGCTGAAATATCCTAGGACTGTAAGTTATTTACTACCTTTAATATGGAGGACAGAATGTACTTAACACCCAGAAAACATTTTTTTTTCCTTCTGGGGAGTTAAAATACTATATTTAGCTGGGCGTGGTGGCGCACGCTTGTAATCCCAGTACTTTGGGAGGCGGAGACTGGAGGATCTGGGTTCGCGGCCAGCCTCAGCTCTCTCGCTCTCTCTCTCCCTCTCTCTCTCTCTCTCTCTCTCTCTCTCTCTCTCTCTCTTCCTGTCTCTCTCTCCTTTGTTTTTTTTTTTTTTG
>PVJS01046670.1:0-15722 GCA_004027185.1 Glis glis
AGGCAGCCGATGTAGGAGATGGCCTTTGTCTCTGATAGGAAATTCACCAGCATCTTGGGCACGATGACTGTTGTGAAGCAGATATCCATGAAGGACAAGTTGCTGAGAAAGAAGTACATGGGGGTGTGGAGCCTGGAGTCAGAGTAGATGGCCAGGATGATGAGCACGTTCCCCATGATGGTGACCAGGTACATGACGAAGAAGATGGCGAAGAGGGGCTTCTGCAGGTGAGGGTTGGAAGAGAGGCCCAGGAGGACAAAGCCTGAGCTGCTGCTGCTGTAGTTCTTCATCTCCATGGCTCTGAATGGGTGTTGGAGAAGTCGAGGGAGAGATGCGAAGGGCAATGTTATCAAGACAGCTTCTTCCCTAACACGAAGTCTATAAAAATCTTGCTGCTATTTGTTAAGATTTTTAAGAATATTTACCTTAAGAAACTATAGAGAAACTTATAGGAGGCAAATAAGGAGAGAGTTAAAAAACTTCCAAGTTACCTCCTGAATTAAAAGCTGAATTAATTAGCAACTCTATGTCAACTAATTTGAGTTCTTTTCCTTTCTAAGTATTCTTCTTAGGTTGTTTGTTAACCAACTCCTTAGCCTCTTTTTTTTTGTCTGAAAGGAAAGATTTTCTGAATCTTACTTTCAACGAAGATGCTTTCATACGAGGGATACTCACGAATGAGGTCCTCTCACCCAGGGTCCTCTTCTCCCCACAGGTTTGGAGGTGGTGGTTCTGGTGGTATTAGTAGAAAAATGAGTGTGAGAATTAATCAGTCCTCCTTGATACTCATGGAATTCAGCTGAGACTTCCTTACACCTTAGAATAAAACCTGCTTAATCTTTACTAAAATATTTTTGTTTGGATAATATAATCTGGACACTTTAATTATAAGGTGGTCTGGGATGCCAAGAAAAAGTAGTACTACAAGGAATAGCCTACCTTACTGAGATTAGTTCTTAAAGATGTTCTTTTTCCTGACTACAAAACTACTATGAAGTCCTCATTCTAAATATTCAAACATTATAGGAATATAAATTTTTTGTGCATAAGAGTCCATTTCCCACCTATATCTTGGAAATAAGGCAATGATGGCTTGTGTTATTGCTATTGAGTTGCAGTACTTAGATGGTGGACTAAGCCAGTGAAAAAGAAAAACTAAAGAAATAGGATGCATGAACATTAGAGAAGATGAAATTGTCAGTATTTTTAGATGACATGATTTTTTACCTAGAAAATCCAAGCTAACTATTTGAAAACCCTTTAAAACTTATGATTTCATCAAAGTGGGCATATGCTATATAAATGCCCACACATGTACATGTGTATATATAATCGTTTTTTTGGTGCTATGGGTATTGGACCCAGGGGTATTCTACCTCTGAGCCATACCTCCAGCCCTATTTTATATTTTTGTTTTGAAACAAGGTCTCACAAAGTTGTTGAGAGCCTTCCTAAGTTGCTGAGGCTGTCCTCGAACCTGCAATCTTCCTGTCTCAGCGTCCCAAATACTGGGATTACAGGCCTGTGCCACCACGTCTGGCTTAGAAGATATATTTTAAAACATTAATGCCCTTCATGTATTACAAAAATGTTATATAGAAAATATTTCATTTTTAAAAATTTATTGATTGGTACATTGTGATTATACATCTTGATGGGTTTAGGGTGGTAGAAGTTTACATGCACACATCTGTCAATTAGCCCTCCCCCAATTCCCATCTCCATTCCTTCCCCTTTCCCTCCTTCTCCTGCTCAGCATAGTAGTTGACTTTGATAAGTTTGTGTATGTACATCCTGTGCATTAGGGTGTTTCCCTCTCCCCCCCCATCTCCCTCAGTTAGGTTGCCTTCTTTACTCATCTAAGGCTTTTTTCCATCTTTGTCTGGAGTCCCTCCTATGCCCTATTCTCCCTAGCTTCCGCATATTAGGGAGAGTATCTGACTTTTCACTTTTTGTGACTGACTAATCTCACTAAGCATAATGTTCTCTAATTCCATCCATTTCCCTGAAAAAAAATATTTCAACTGAAAATGGCAAGAATAATTAAAAATACTTAGAAACAACCCTGAGTGGGAAAAAAGAAATGAGTAAGATTATCTGAAGAAAGTATAAAGGAACACAAAATAAGATCTGAATAAATAGAGATACTATATTCCTAAAAAAGAAGACATAATATTTAAGAGTATCAATTCTCAAATTAATAAAATTTAATATGTCTCTAATAAAACCCCAAGGGAATTTTTAATGGAATTTGAAAAGTTCGCTTTAAAATTCATCTAGAAGAGAGCCTGGTGTGGTGGCACACACCTGTAATTTTAGTACGTTGGAGGCTGAGACAGGAGGATCACAGTCAGCCTCAGCAACTTAGTGAGACCCTGTTTCAAAGTAAAAAATAAAATAGGGCTGGAGGTGTAGTTCAGAGGTAGAATGCCCCTGGGTTCCATCCCCAGTATCCCCACCCCCCAAATTCATCTAGAGGGGTAAACAGCTAAGGACTGAGAAGATAATTTGAAAATAATTAGAGTAATGACAGGAAACTTACCTAAGCCCAAATCAAAGCACACAATGACTAAAAACAGTAAGATAATGGCACCCATATAGAAAAAGACGCCAATGGACTATCATGAAGCATCCGAGACGTCTGTATTTATACATGACCTACCTGGCATTTAATAGGTAATAATTTGTTTCATAGAAATGGAGAAAGAATGGAGTATTAAATTAATGCTACTATGACAATTAGTTGAACATTTGGAAAAATAAGGCTAAATTTCTGTCTAATCCACACATATAAGTAAAACACAGAGGAATAAACTAAAAGTAAAAAATCCAGTCTCAGAAATTCAAGGGTTGTATGTTTTCTCTCATATATGGAAGCTAGAGAGAAAATAGGAAAGAAAAAGGACTTCAGAAAAAATGAGGAGAGAGACCAGTAGAATAGCGGAAGGGGATTGGGAAAGGAAGGAGGGGAGGGGAAAAAGGACTGAGCAAGGAAACGGTTCAAATAATGTTATGTCCAGTCATAAAGGAGGAAGCGGAGTGGGATGCGGAAGGAAACACATCAAGTGTTGTGTGAATATATGAATGTATCACTTTGAAGCTCACTATGATATGTAATTACAATACACGAATGAAAGTGTTAAAAACCATAAAAGGCAAAAAAATCAAATTGTAAGTTGTAGCCCAAAATATAGGAGCATATTTTTAGGGTTCTAGGATAGGAATGTCAATCCAAAAAATGATATGTAGTCGTAAGAATGAAAAATTACTGTGCTCAAAAATTTGAAAATTAAGCCAGGCGTGGTGGCACACACTTGGAATCCCAGTACTTGGGAGGCTGAGACAGGAGGATCGCAGGTTCGCTGCCAGCCTCAGCTACTCAGTGAGGCCCTCCGCAACTTAGTGAGACCCTGTTTCAAATAAAAAACAAAATAGGGCTGGGTGTGCAGAGGTAGAATGCTCCTGGGTTCAATCCTCAGTACACCCCCATACGCACATACACAAATGAAAATTACACTGAAAGCGATCATAAGCAAAGCTAACATGTGAACCATTGACTCACAGAAAATATCTGCAGCACAATAACCAACGAAAACCTGGTAAGATGTTCAACCTTGTTGGTAACCGGAAAATACAAGGATCATTTGAAAAAATGAATAGATATTCTCAATGTGAGACAATTACCCTTTATCCTCTGGACTCTTTCCTTTTTCTTTCACTGGGTCTTTGGGCTTCAGTCCTGGGACATTGTTTCCCTTGTTGGTGACAGGCTATCTTATCACCTTTGGACTTGCACCTGGAATCCCCCAGATCTGTGTGACATTTCTCAGGGACAGCAATTTAGTTTCCTTCCTGTTCAACTGAATCTGATAACACTGTAGATTTCCTCATTCCTTGGGCAAGTCATTTCACTACCATATAGACAATGGTGTGTACCATGTGCAGGTGTTTGTGTGCGTGTGTGCGTGTGTGTGCAAGCTTGTGCATGCATGTTTGTGTGTGCACACATACTACTTTCTGCATCTCATAACTCCTGTCATTTGGAGACTCACAGGACCATTTAGTGAGACTTTGCCAAACCCTTGTACTAGTGGTTAGTATTATTGCTCACACAATAAACTAGAGAAATTACACTTTAATGATGGGTTTTGCCATCACTTAGTGGTTGAGAAGGACCAGGGGTGACAGAGAGCATCTCCAAGCCTTTTAAACCTACCATCCCACCTTAGGATGTATTTATTCTCTTTTTTGAGGTATTGGAAATGTCGACCATTTTCAGATGTCTCTACCTTCTCCAGTGGAATTTTCTAGTTTGTAGACATTTGTGATCGCAGGTTGGTTTTCCTTTCCTTGCTTACCCATCACTTATCCAGGGTCCTTCTCTTAGCTACCGGCCCACATGAAATCAGGGAGCACACATTAGCAGCTGGTAAGTAACTAAACTGGAAATAATTCAGCTCACACTTATTGGGCAGATTCTCTGTTCAGCACTTGTCTTATATGGTCCTGACTTGTCTTGTTTAATCCTTACTATGTAAGTACCATTATTTCCCCCTTTCAAAAATAAAGAGACTGGTGTTCAAATGTCACAGAGCTGGGGAGAGGTGTAGCTAACTGACTGAAACACAGTCAATCCTGACTCCAAATTCCATGTCTTAAACTATTTTATCCTGCTCTTCCCCAAACCATACCCACTGTAGCAAGCTAAGCTGGTTCCTTCTGTAAGCAGATGTCCTTTGATTGGTGGGTACCTTGAACATCCTCACAACCCACTCCTCCTACTCCATCCTTTGCCCTGCACACTGAAATCCTTTCAATTTCCTTTCTTCCCACTCCCAGTTCTGTCTGGCTCTGTCTCTGTCTCAGTAATTCAAGGAATTCATCTTTCCAGTCATCAGTTCCTCCTGGTGCCTCGCTTCCCCGTGGTCAGCCAGCATCCCTAAGTGTCGCTGTTAACACAGGCTATACTCCTGGATCGTAGCAAGGAGGCTACGGATCCTCAGGCAGCTGCACCTGACTTGGAGTCAGCGGTCTTCAGGTCTCTGTGCTGTTCACCTTTGCCATTTTAGCATCTTGGGATACTGATAGCCCAATTTCCACAGTTCTAGAGTCAGGGAACTTAGAATATCTAGAGGCTGCCCAGGCCCTTGCGGAAAGTCCCTGACTTAGAAAATTCTTCTGTCATAAGCACAAACTTGCCTGCCTAACATTGCCAAGCACTGCTCTAGGAGCTATACAGTAGGTCGTTTAGAACCTATGCAGAATGTCATTTAGGTTTTTTTTTTTTTGCGGTACCGGGGATGGAACCCAGAGACATTCTACCTCATAGCTACACCCCAGCCCTATTTTTTATTCTTTATCTTGAAACAGGGTCTCGCTAAGTTGTGGAGGGCCTCACTAAGTAGCTGAGGCTGGCCGCGAACCCAGATCCTCCAGTCTCAGCCTCCCAAGTACTGGGATTACAAGCATGCGCCACCACACCCGGCTTCGTCATTTAGTTTTTACAACACCCGGCTTTCCAGATTACAAAAGTGAGGGACAGAGAGTAGAAGTGACTTGCCCAAGGCCACACTGATGCTGGCGGGGTCTGCTCCAGAGTGTGCCCTTCCCCCTGCCTTGTCCTCACTCTCGTGTTCAGTTGCTCCTCTGCTACCCAGCTTCCTGGAGGAGGCCACTCTGTGGGCCTCAGGTCACAAAATGTGGGCTGTGCCCTTTAAGGCCAGGCCAGTTCTTAGGACTGTGTCCTGCATGGAGTAGGCACCTCAAATGTCTGGTATTTGATCAAAGGAGAAAGAGGAAAACACAGAGAAAGGCCATGTTTCCTAGCTTTTGAGATGGAGGAGAGAAGATAGGATCAGGAAGAGAGAGGAAGGTCATATGAAGGTGTTGTCCCCACTGTCCCAGTTACCAAAGACCCCTCATCCTGCCTACCTGTGGGTGTGCAGAGGAGATTCAGGGTCCTGAGCAGGGCATCGGTCAGGTGGCTAAGTCAGGCTCTGAATCTCTGAAGAAGGAGGTGTCTTGAAATGCTGAGGTAGCCTCAGAAACGTGCTGGCTCTTTCTACCTAGAGTGGGAATTGGTGGTAGGAAGAGAGACCCAGGGGCCTGTCCTGTCTGCCTGCCAGAGCCCAGGGGGATTGGCCCTGTGGTCTTCCCAGGAGGGGAGATGCCCTCACTGATGCCCTCGCTGAGCTCTGTGGGGAACCTGGCTCCACAGGTGCAGCCCCTTACACCCGGGAAGGGAATTAGAACCACTGCAGAAGCAGTGGAGGGGTGTGCACACACATGTGTGTGCTCTGTGTACATGTGTACTTCTACTTGTGCACGTCTGTGTCTGGGCTTAGGTTGCCTACCTGTGAGGAGAGGCAATGGCTTCTGACATCCTGGGCTTGGTATCTGCAGGTGTGATGTTTTAGGTAAAGGTTTGAAGGTACAGGCCTGTGTTGCCTCTGTGTCTTAGGGGCCGTGTACCTTCTGCAAATATTTAACCTGTTTGAGACTTTTTGGAGTATTTCTTTTGTTTTCCATCCGCCTTTCTAAACCATTTTATTACTTCAGTTTCTTTCTTTTTTTTTTGCGGTACCGGGGATTGAACCCAGGGGCGTTCTACCTCTGAGCTACACCCCCGGCCCTATTTTTTTATATTTTATTTTGAAACCGAGTCTCACGAAGTTGCGGAGGGCCTCACTAAGTAGCTGAGGCTGGCCGCGAACCCGGATCCTCCGGTCTCAGCCTCCCAAGTACTGGGATTACAAGCATGCACCACCACGCCCGGCACTTCAGTCTCTTAAACTAGGTGCCTTACATGTGAATCCCATTTCACCTAATTCCTAACTGGGTGGATCTGGGCAAGTTGCTTAACTTCACTTAGGCACATTATCCTCATCCACAAATGGCACAGAAATCAGAACTTTTACATAGGTATTCTCTTCCCTTCCTGTTTATCTTTCCTTTTAAGTAGAATATATATATATATATATTAGAGAAGTTTTAGGTTTACAGAAAAATTGGTTAGAAAATAGTTTCCACACCCCC
Source organism: Glis glis (assembly GCA_004027185.1). Lineage (NCBI taxonomy): Eukaryota > Metazoa > Chordata > Mammalia > Rodentia > Gliridae > Glis > Glis glis. The sequence goes on from PVJS01046670.1 coordinate 7,036, forward strand.
CCACTCCCACGCATGCCCAGCCTCTCCTACTATCAACAACCCCATTAGAGCTAGCACATTTGTTACAAGTGATGAGCTTATACAGAGATATAATTATCACCAAAGTCCAAAGTTTCTCTTAGGGCTCACTCTTGGCGTTGTACATTCTGTAGGTCTGGACAAATGTGTAATCCCATGTATTCGTCATTACAGAGCCATACACGATAGTTTTACCACCCATACACTTATTCACCTCTCTCTGCCCCAGAACACCTGGAAACCACTGATCTTTTTGCTGTCTCCATAGTTTTGCCTCTTCCAAAGTGTAATAAAGCCTTCTTTCACTTAGTAATATGCATTTAAGCTGCTTCTACATCTTTTCATGGCTTGATACTCTTCTTTTAGCGCTACACACGATTCCATTGTCTGGATGTTCCACAGTTTTTTTAATCATTCACCTTCTGAAAGGCATCCTGATTACCTCCAAGTTTTGGCAACTATGAATAAAGCTGCTAAACATGTCTGTGCACAGGTTTTTGTGTGGACGTAAGCTTTCAACCCATTTGAGTAAACACCAATCAGTGACGGTTTTCAACTCATTTGAGCAAATATCGAGGGGTGGAGTTGCTGGATTGTCTGGTAAGAGTATGTTAAGTTTTGTAAGAAATTGCCAAACTGTCTTTCAAAAATGATTGTACTATTTTGCATTCAACCAGCAGTCAATGGGGATTCTTGTTGCTCTGCATGCTCTCCAGCATTTGGTATTGTTGGTGTTCAGATTTTGGCCATTTTAATAGCTGTGTAGTAGTATCTCATTGTTGTTTTATTTTACATTTCCCCAATGCCATATGATGTAGAGCATCTTTTCGTAGGCTTATTTGCCACCTGTATATCTTCTTTGGTGAGGTGTGTATTTAAGTCTTTGACAATTTTTCAATTCAGTTGTTTGCTTTCTTATTAAGTTAAAAAATTTGATGTATATTTTTGGATAATAGTCCTTTATCAGACATGTCTTTTGCAAATACTTTCACCCTGTCTATGGCTTATCTTCTTATTCTCTTGACAATGTCCTTCTCAGAGCAGAAGTTTTCAATTTTAATGAATTCCAGTTTATCAATTATTTTTCATTAATCTTGTCTAGTGTTTTATCTAAAAAGTTATTGACTAAGGATGCTGAGCATTTTTCATATATCTGCTGGCTATTTGTAGATCTTTGAGAAATGTCTATTTGGATCACTTGCTCGTTTTAAAATCTGACTATTTGGGCCAGGCGTGGTGGCGCACGCTTGTAATCCCAGTACTTTGGGAGGTGGAGACCGGAGGATCCGGGTTCGCGGCCAGCCTCAGCTCTCTCTCTCTCTCTCTCTCTCTCCCTCTCTCTCTCTCTCCCTGTCTCTCTCTCTCTCTCTCTACTTAGTGAGGCCCTCCGCAACTTCGTGAGACCGGGTTTCAAAATAAAGTATAAAAAATAGGGCTGGGGGCGTAGCACGGAGGTAGAATGCCCTGGGGTTCAATCCCCGGTACCGCAAAAAAAAAAAAAAAATAAATAAATAAAAGAAAATCTGACTATTTGTATTTCGTTGAGTTTCCTGAGATCCTTTTATATTCTGGATATTAATCCTTTGTTCAATTAGTGGTTGAAAACATTTTCTATCATTCTGCAGGTTATCTCTTCATTATATTGTTTCCTTTGCTGTGCAGGGGCTTCTTAGTTTGATATAATCCTATTTATCTAGTTTTGCTTTTGTTATTTGTGTTTTGGGGTCTTATCCCAAAAATCTTTTCCTACACTAATGTCTTGAAATGTTTCTCCGTGTTTTCCTTTATTAGTTTCACATTTTGGGGTCTTATATTTATATTTAGGTTATCAACCCATGTTGAGTTGATATATATATATATATATATATATATATATATATATATATGATGAGTGCTGGTGTCTAATTTCATTTTTCTGTCTATAAATATCCAGTTTACCCTGAACCTTTTACTGAAGAGATGGTCTTTCTCCAATGAATATTCTTATTGCCTTTGTCAAAAGTTGTTTTGTGAATATGTGGATTAATTTCTGGATTTTCTATTCTGTTGCATTGATCTCTGACTTTTTTATGTCTGTACCATGATGGTTTGATTATTATAGCTTTTTAGTCTGTTTTAAAGTCAGATATTGTGATAGCTCCACTTTGTTGTTATTGTTCAGGATTTCTTTTGTTCTGGTCTTTTGTGATTCTATATGGATTTTGTATTTTTTTTCTAGTTCTATGAAGAATGTCATTAGTGTTTTGGTGGGGATTACATTGAGTCTGTAGATCACTTTGGGTAGTATGAACATTGTCACAATTTTAATTCTTCCAACACATAGGTGAAGGATGTCTTCCCATTTTTTGTGTCCTCTGCAACTTCTTTCATCAATGTTTTTATAATTTTCATTATAGAGGTCTTTTATTTCTTTGGTGACATTTATTCTTATGTGTTATTGTGAGGATATTATGAATGGGATTACTGTTTTGATTTTTTCTTAGCAATTTTGTTATTGGTGCATAAAAATGCTATAGATTTTTAAATGTAAATGTTGTATGCTACAAATCTACTGAATTAGTTTATTAATTCCAACGGGTTTTTTGGAGAAATCTTTAGATTTCTACAGATCATATCATCTGCAAACAGGGATAATTTGACCTCCTTTCCAATTTGGATGTCTTTTATTTTATTTTATCAGTGTATATTTATTGTACAGAATGGCAGGTTTCACTGTGGAATATTTATATAGACATAAAATGTGATTTGATCAAGTTCACTCCTCAGTGTCCCCCCCCTTTTCCTCCTCCCTTCCCCTGAATCCCTTTGTCCACCATAATGGTCTCTTTTCTACCTTCATGGCATCCCCTTTTACCCCCTCTAGCTTCCATATGTGAGAGAAAACATATGACACTTTTCTTTCTGAGCCTGTATCTTATGGTCTCCAGTTCCATCCATTTTCCTGCAAATGACATGATTTTGTTCTTCTTTATGACTGAATAATACTCCATCGTGTGTATATATACACCCCATTTCCTTTACCTATGCATTTGTTGATGAACACCTAGGCTGATCCAATAACTTAGCTATTGTGAGTTGTGCTGCAATAAATACAGATATACATGTATCTGTAAAGTTGTTGTCTTTAATTCATTTGGATAAATACCAAGGAATGGTATAGTTGTATCATATGGTAGTTCTATTTTTGGCTTTTTGAAAAACCATCATGCCGATTTCCCTAGTGGCTGTTATAGGTTAATTTGCATTCCCATCGACAATGTATACGAGTTCCTTTTTCCTGGGATATCTTTTATTTCTTTCTCTTGATTAGTTTTTGTAAGACTTCTAGTACTATGTTGAATAGGAATGGTAAAAGTAGAATACGTGTTTTGTACCTATTTCAGGTTCATCCATGTTGTCATAAAGGACTTGTTCATACGAAGGTCCATGTCAGAAAAGAAGGATTTTCTTCTTTTTATGGATGAATAATATTCTTTTATGGCTTAAATATATACATTTATTTATTTATTTATTTATTTGTGTGTGTGTGTGTGTGTGTGTGTGTGTGTGTGTGTGATATATGCCACATTTTCTTTCTCCGAACATCAATTGATGGATAGAAATGAACAAAGGAGGCATTGCTCGTAGCATCTAATACATGGATCTTGGTGTTAGCTCTGTGATACTCCCACTGCAAGTACTCTGTCAGATGTACCAAGGGCATATTCTACTTGAAAATCCAATTTGATCACTCCCAGGAACATAGTGGGAAATTCCATGTGGTTGGAGCACCTGGGAGGCCATCCTCTATTTCTAGCCTCAAGCCCCACTCCAGTTCCCTGCCCAAGGTGGGAGATGGCCAACACTGTGTCCTTTGGCAAAGCACAGGGGCTAGATTGTACCACTCAGGAATTCAAATGGTATCTTGGCTCCAACTCAACTCTTGCTCAAGACCCTGTGCAGGGGTGGAGCCCCCCACTGCAGTGCCTTTTGGCAAAATTCAGGGGCTAGACTTACTTCTTACTGAGTTCCATGGAGATACCAAAAAACCATTAAATTTCAAAATGACAACTTAGTAGATGCTAATGAGGTTACAGAAATTGCAGTGAGTATAACCAAATAAAGCTGATAAATCCCAGTAGAAGTACTAAAAGCAGTTGAATAGATCTTTTTAAGTCACACATCTATGTCCTAAACTTATTACATTAGCACACATTCTAGAAAACAAAAGAATACACAATACACATTCTATTAGCCATTAGAGTGATATCACCATGTATCATGTCCCCCTTGGAAAAATTCCATTGTACTTTTGTGAGACACTTAGAGTGAAAAAGTCAAATAGCATCTTCGTGTTATACCTCCCTGACAGGGTCATTGGGACTCCCCAGAGGTCCACGGGTCACAGTTGTGGTACACTTTTTGTTTTCCCCTTCCCATTTATCCTGCCTCAGGGATACTGAAGATGATGGAATCATTTATAATAGGATTACTTTCCAAATAATTTGTAAAAATACCAGGAATATTTGCAAAATCAAATGTGCAAGGTACTGTTTCAAACATACTATTGTTGTGTATCTTGAAGCATATTCAGCATGCTCTTTCAGCACTGTGTGGGACTGTGTATGCTGTCACCTTATTAGGGTGTGACTTTTAGAAATCTGAGACTATCTCCCCCAGTCTCCTTATCTTCTATTCTTCTTAGAAGAGTTTATCTTGTCATATATTGGTTAAGTTCTAATTACATTTTTAGTTCTGCTTCAGGCTCAGTAGAAAAGAAGATCAGATAAGTGTTGCACTGCCTAGGTTCTCAGTAAGTGTACGGTGTTTAGATACTGACTGTTCAGGGCTCTCCCTATGCCATTTATGCTGATATAATAAAAATAATAATGCACAGCTGGCCACAAGCAAAACCAGAGTAAAAATCCTCTGCTCTTTCATTTGTTATCTTGGGAAAGAAAGATTCTTTACCTCTCTGAGACTCAGTATCTCATCTGTAAAATGGGGACATAATAGCACTCATTTCAGTGTATTATTTGATGATTACATCCAAACAAAGCAGGTAAGATATATATATATATTTTTGCAGTACTGGGGATTGAACCCAGGGGCGTCTACCTCCGCCCTACACCCCTGGCCCTATTTTTTTTATACTTTATTTTGAAACCGGGTCTCACGAAGTTGCGGAGGGCCTCACTAAGTAGAGAGAGGGGGGGAGGGAGGGAGAGAGAGAGAGAGAGAGAGAGAGAGAAAGAGCTGAGGCTGGCCACGAACCCGGATCCTCTGGTCTCCGCCTCCCAAAGTACTGGGATTACAAGCGTGCACCACCACACCTGTCTAGCAGGTAAGATATTTAACTTATGATATAAGAAGCACTTAATGGCCTATTATTATTATTAACAATGGGGAGAGAGGAAGTTATTTTTAAAATTTTCACCTGATTTGTTTGTGTCTGTGAGTTTAAAATGTCTTGATAAGATAGAATTATAATAGGTGAAATTCTACAAAATTCTTCCTGTATGGGGAGCACCCTCCAAATGGGCCAAAAAATGAAAACCACATCCATGAAAGGACTACATTTTTCATTGGAACTAAGATATTTTATCATCCCAGCTTTCATAATTATCAACATCTCTCCTGATCTACCTTTCACCCAGGATTTATTTCCCAATGTGAAAAGTGACTAGATCACCCTGGGGAAAGGCGGCTGCTCAGAGGGACCAAAGACCGGGTGCTCCCAGATTGTGGGAGACTGTAGAACCACTGATGACCACGTGGGGACTGGGGGTTGTCCCTCTCTTGATTTTGAGGAGTGCGAGGTTGCTTCTTGACCTCTCTGCAGAAACTGTTTCTTCCAGGTTTCTACATTTCTCCCCACTTCTCTTTATCTCCTTGGCACCCTCACATGCTCTTCTCCTACCTCCCTAGATGAAATCTGGTCTCAGGTTATTCATTTCCATCAGGCGTAATGATTTCTAATTTGGCCAACTGACTCCTGTTCCTAGGTTTTGTGTGTGTGTGTGTGTGTGTTTGTGTGTGTGTGTGTGTATTGTGGTACTGGGGATGCCCAGGGACATTCTGGCATTCTATATCTGAGCTATACCCCCAGACCTACTTTATTTTTTATTTTGAAACAGGGTCTTGCTAAGTTGCAGAGGCTGGCTTTGAACCTTTGATCCTCCTGTCTCAGCCTCCCAAGTACTAGGATTATAGGTGTGTAAGATACACAACCTAGGCCCAGCTAGGTTGAGTATCTTAAAGGTGATCAATGACTTCAGCGAATTCTCTAACATTAGAACTTTAGAACCTCAGTTCGATATTTGGGGGGAAGCATCAAGGACTTTCTTGGAAGCAGTAAGGACTTTAGGACCCTATGGATAAGGATGAGTTTACAATCATTTATTTACTCTGTGAGTGAGAATTTGATGAAATGTTTGAAGCTGAAGGATCCAGATAAGGTATGTCTTACATTACTCTTGTTATTAACAGTAACTTAATGAGGCTTTATGAAGCAACTACCACAGTGATGTGTTTATGTGCCAATATATTTGTGTAATAGTCATTAATACTGTTCACCAAATACTCTGGCTTTCCATCTTACAGGCATGCGGCTGGATGATGCCTCCTGGCTCCCTGTGTTGGGTAAGGTCATAGGATAAGTTGTGGACAACGAGTTCTGGTCAGAAGCGATGTGGGTCACTTCTGAACCAGAGTGTTTACTTGACAGTGTAAAATCTTCAAGAGTATCTCTCAGCTTCTGACAAGTGATGATTAGTGTCTGTCATGGTGGCTGCTCCATCATCTTGGGTCACTGAGTGTTAAAATGAGCAGCTCCCTTATATTTTCCTACGGTGGACATACAGTGTAAACGAGGAGGAAAGCTTTGCTTTTAAGGTCCTAAGATTTTCGAAGTTGCTATTTCCATAGCATGACCTAAGTTTATCCTACCTGAGATACATAAGGGCAGCTAGTGAAGATCCTGAACATGTGGAGAAAGGAAGAGTTAAGAGGGTGGGATCCGAAGGGAGACATACCAAGTGTTGTGTGCACTTATATTCCTATCAGTCTATAGCTCATTATGATGTATAATTACAATGCACCAATAAAAGTATGTTAAAAAAGAGGGATGGGAAAGGAGTTGGCTACACGGTCATGACACTTAAGTGTTGGTGAGGAGAGTAAATATTCTTGTCGTTTCTTCTGTCTTTCCAGCTTTATTCTCCCTTTTCTCACATTGAACACGCCGCACAGGGCGTTCACTGTGGCTCACACGCACTGCCATCTTCATTGCCTTGACATGTTTGGCTCGATTCCACTATTTGAGACGCTCTGCCCATCTCCTCACATTCTGAAGTTTTGTACATGTTCAGTTCATTCTTTAGAGTGACTTTAGCCCATTCATCCAAGATGTCCTTTCCAATTACCTACCAAGACAGGTAATTTCTTCTTCTAAAAACCAATAAATAGAATTTATTCAGTGCCAGCAATAGCAAAGCTTATAGAAGAGTCACTTGGAGATACATTATCCTACTGTACACTTGGAGGTCTATTAAGGGTGGCAAAAACCATTTTCTTGAAATCTGGATTCCCATTAGAACTTACCTGGGACTGAATATGTATTTGGTCAAGGTTATGGACAGAAGCCCAATGTTTTGTTCTCAGGTTAACACTCTCACTGGTATCCAACATCACCCATCATGGCCTTTTTGAGTGCCACATGGAAAATGGTTAGGAAGGATAATCTGATAATATCTTGGGTCATTTCTTAGGTCATCTCACAATTATGATATTGCACCTTGAACCTGATAATCTCTTAGGTCGTCTCCCAGTTATCATGTGACATCATTTCGTTCTTTTCTATGAGTGAATTCTGTCCCTTAGTTTCCACAAACCTCTCTTCATGTCTTTGTTCCTCAGGCTGTAGATGAAAGGGTTCAGCATGGGAGTCACTACTGTGTACATAACTGTGGCTACCCGGTCCTTCACCACCGAGTACATGGACAGGGGTCTGAAATAGACGTAGATGACACTCCCATAGAACAGGGCCACCACGGTGAGGTGGGAGCCACAGGTGGAGAAAGCTTTCCACTTGCCAGCTGCAGAGGGGATTCTGAGCACCGCGACGATGATCCTCAGGTAGGAGAAGAGGATGCACAGGAAGGGGGTCACGATGACAGCCAGGGTCTCGGTCATGACCACAATCTGGCTGGAGGACGTGTCAGAGCAGGACAGCTTTAGCACAGGCTGTGTGTCACAGAAAAAGTGCTTAATGACATGGGAGGCACAGAAAGAGAGGCGAGACATGAGCAGCACACGGAACAGGGAGTGCAGGTGGGAGATGGTGCAGGAGCCCAACAGCATGAGGAGGCAGCGCCACGGGCTCATAACAGTGTCATAGTGGAAGGGGTTGCAGATGGCCACCAGCCGGTCAATGGCCATAGACGCCAGCAGGTAGCTGTCAGTGTTTGCTAAAGCTATGAAGAAGTACATCTGGACCAGGCAGCCGATGTAGGAGATGGCCTTTGTCTCTGATAGGAAATTCACCAGCATCTTGGGCACGATGACTGTTGTGAAGCAGATATCCATGAAGGACAAGTTGCTGAGAAAGAAGTACATGGGGGTGTGGAGCCTGGAGTCAGAGTAGATGGCCAGGATGATGAGCACGTTCCCCATGATGGTGACCAGGTACA
>PVJS01046671.1:0-15722 GCA_004027185.1 Glis glis
TTTATACTTTATTTTGAAACCGGGTCTCACGAAGTTGCAGAGGCCTCACTAAGTAGAGAGAGAGAGAGAGACAGGGAGAGAGAGAGAGAGAGAGGGAGGGAGGGAGAGAGGGAGAGAGGGAGAGGGAGAGAGAGAGAGAGAGAGACAGAGACAGAGACAGAGAGAGACAGGGACGGAGGGAGAGAGAACGCTTGCGCGTGCGCGGCACATGCGCTAACTGAGACTGGCCACAAACCCGGATCCTCCGGTCTCCGCCTCCCAAAGTACTGGGATTACAAGCCTGCGCCACCACGCCCGGCCTGTAACCTATATTTTAACGCTCTTAGCTTTCTTGGGCTTTTCTTTTTCCTTTTCATTTCAAATATAAAATGGCTATTACTAATACTTGTTGTGAGCAAACTATGCCATTAACATATGCTGGACATATTTGTATCTTTCCACAATATCACAGCTTGTTGAATAACAATAGATTCACAGGTTCCATCACAATCATCAATTGTAATTCACTGAGTACTTGTGGGTCACCTGGTGACCCTAAGCCAGGCTAGGTTCTTTTATTCCACATTTAATTACCAGAATCTATAGCACCTAAATAACAGGTCACACTTTACACAAAAATACATATAGGTAAAAGAAAGGGTAAGAAAGGTGGCCACAGGGGTTCCAGAGCAAAGAAAGCAAAGAAAGAGAGAGAGATGAATGCCAAAGAGTCACTGCAGGTGGTCATACAACATCACAAGCAGAGGGTGAGCTTGTTCAGGGTGCAGACCTGTCAGAACGCAGAGCTGATTCTAAGCCAGGGTCCGGATGGCAGGCACTTTCATAGTGGGCCACATCAAGCAGGCAGATGGAGCTGAGCTGAAGCCCAGGGACAGAGAGTCAGAGCCTGTCAACTTCATGATGCAGTCACTGGATGCTCTCATGACCAGTCAATGTGTGCCACCATGACCAGTCTTGAGATGCTTCTCTTTTCAAGAGTTTCAGGTGAGGGGGTTACATCTGGTGAGACTGATGAGCTCATGGGCCTGGATATGGGTTTGATATGCCGATGCATCCGTGTGCTTCTTGATGTAATTTGATAAGTTCACAGGTGGCCATATTGATTGTGCTGTGCTGCTGGGGGTTATTTCTTTCTATAAGTTCTGTATGTCCAGCATCTGGTAGCTATCTATTTGCCCAGATCAGTTATCAAGTCATTCTGCCCTAGCACTTGTACTCAAAATGGAGTAGCTCATGAAAAATTGGGCTTCATAAGATGGAGCAGCTTAGGGCTAGGCACAACCTGGAGTCTGTTCTACATATTATGGAATGCCTTGGAGCAGGGTACAGCATGCACTCCACAAATTCGTGTGAGATTTTTGAAGCACAGTACTATATAAAATTTGAAAACTTTGGGATTGGAATCCTTGCTGAACCACTGAGTGACCCCAGGCAAGTCATTTAACCTCCCCAAGTACATTTCCTTATGTATGAAATGTGAATATCATGGACCTCATAGGATTATTAGAATTAAATGAAATACTCAACTATAAAGTACTTAATAAAGTGCTGAGTAAAGAGTGTTCAATAAATTAGAGTTTTTATTTTGGTATTAAGTCTAAATGAGACAAACTGCAGCCCAGACAATGTCTGGAGTGTTAACGTTTCTTGAAAAAAGTAAAACAAAATTCTGTCCAAGGAATTTACTTGAGTGAATGAAATTTCCATTTCATTGTTATGAAATACAAGCTAATATAAGAAAGGATATTGTTTAACAAGAAACTGTTGTGTTTGGGTTGGGGGTTAGAGAGTTGTTTTTGGAAATCATGTTGATGAAAGAAAGGTAGAATATGTTGTAGTATTTTTCTTCTAGTAATGTCTCAAACACAGAGCTGTTTATTGAGTTACATTGATTTTCATGTACTTTCAGGCAATTCAAATGGAAATTTGGCCTAGGGGAAATCCTAATTCCTTTAAGCTACAAAAGACCAGCTATTTGTTTTTATTCTAATTCTTTAGTACATTGGGAAACAAGATCATTAATGATCACAAAGACATGCTTTGTTTGCTCAGACAAACTTAAACACACTGTACTCAGCATACCTTTATTAAATACCATGTTGCTCTGGGTTTGGGGATGCTGGAGATTAGAAATTGAAAATGAAATGCACACAGCTGGGGAGTTACCTACGAAACAATATGGAGGGAAGGAGAGAAGAATCAAAACTTTTACCAAAGTGGACAAACTTAAGCTCAGAATTCTAATTCTTAACTCAGACAGTGGTGAAAGAATAGTATTTTTAATAGTTAAATTAAAAAATACTGACAATTTTAAGCCAGGCATGGTGGTGCACGCTTGTAATCCCAGTACTTGGGAGGCTAAGACTGGAGGATCCGGGTTTGCGGCCAGCTCCAGCTACTTAGTGAGGCCCTCCGCAACTTAGGGAGACCCTGTTTCAAAATAAAGAATAAAAAAATAGGACTGGGGGTGGAGCTCGGAGGTATAATGCCCCTGGGCTAATCCCCAGTACCGCAAAAAAAAATATAGTTTTGAAAAAATGAACTCTTTGAATCCTTCATTTAGATAACAAAAATAAATATTCTTTGTATCTTTCATAATATTTCCCCAATTGGCAACCATATTAATAATAAAACAATATGAAATTTTTAAAAAATCTTTTTACTTTTTTATTCAAATGTAATTTGCAATTCAGGTGTAATTGTAATAATAGGTGGATATGGTGTACCACATTATACCTACAAATGTCTGTTCTAGGAGGCATTTAGCTTCATACTTTCACCAGGAGGGGGTTTGAGAGGGTCTCTCCAGAGACAAAGGAGACCTCTACCCAGGTTTTCAGGCTCATAACACATCACAGAAAAGAATTTAAGAATGTATCAGGTTTTAGCAAAGAGGAAGAGGTTTATTAGAAACTGAAAAGTGAGAATACAGATTTTCATAGCAAAATGGGGGCTATGTCAAGAGTGAGAAGCAAAGTGGGGCCATCTTAAAAGTTATAGGCACTTCTGGGGCCTCGGGCTCCTCTTTTAAAGGAAATTTTTTGAGGGCTGGACATGGGGAGGTATGTGGGAACGACATCAGCGCGCCAATCACAGGACCAATTATGGTGGTTTGGCTGTTCTGTGGGTTCACATTGTCTTCTGTGTCTGATCAACAGAATGATCACTATATTATAGGTATCTTAAAATATTGTATTTTCCTTTGTTTAATCTATTCTAAAAATACATGTGTTAGTACATTGCATAGGCTAATAGTACACAGGGCAATTTTCATAAGTGAGTGAATTTAAAGTCACTTTAAAAATTATATTTTCTCAAGAATTTGGGAATGACAGGCCTGGGAGAAAAGGTATGAAAGCACAAGCCTTTCAGAGTAAAGTTAACACCCTCCTTTTCTTCCTTTTGCCTCCTTTTTACCGGTCTTTTAGTTCTTGTCTGTGCTACCTCAGCATCAGTGTGGTATAGTGTGTGAGAAAGGGTGGCCAATGCCACACTGCCTGGATCCCTAACTTATCTACTGTGAAGCTTGAGAAGCTGATTTCGGGCCTCGCACTTGCGCTGGCCCCTTCTAAGGTTCCACAAGGGGAGAATGGGTTCACACAGCCATATATTACGCTACAATTTGCAAAGCAGTCACTTTCCACTCCAACTTCCTTTCCATCACATTTTCCTGTGGGTATAGTGCCATTGGAGTGCCTATAGGCACAAGGAGTATTTGAGCTGGGAGGTATGTTTCCTTTAGATTTAATGGGGGATATGTTTAAGAGGTATGAAATTATTTCTGTCTGCTCTTGTTACTGCAAGCCATTCAGTAAGATTCCTATCAGCCACAGACTTACCTAGTGACACAGATGCACAGGGTAAGAGAGTATATGAAGACATGACTTTGTCCTAAGAAGCCTTGCCACAGAAGTTAGTAGGTGTCACGTGAGAAAGACAGCTTGACATGTATGGAAACAGAATTTTTCTTGTCATCAAATAGGTAAAATCTCTAAACAAAATGAAATTTTTCTCCTATCAGAATATATTTGATAATGGAACTTATACAATTAAAAGTACAACATAATTTGTTCTTCTTGATGAGTGTTTCTCTTTTAAGGAATTTATCAGAATTCTTGATTCCATAGGGTACAAACCCATAATAGTACTACAAATAACGAGTTCATCAGTGTGTAAAGTTACATGTGTTATGCATCCCAGTGTATCACTGAATTATATGAACCCATCAGGAAAAGATTTCTTGTTTATATGACTTGACATACTGATATTAACATTTATAACATAAAATTCAAAATATTCAGCCAGGCATGGTGGCACACACCTGTAATCCTAATACTTGGGAGTCTGAGACAGGAGGGATGGCAGGTTCACAACTAGCCTCAGCAACCTAGCAAGGGCCCTGGGCAACTTGGTGAGACCCTGTTTCAAAATACAAAATAAAATACTGCTGGGAGTGTAGCTCAGAGATAGAATGCCCCTAGTTTAAATTCCCAGTATCACCTCCCAAATTTTTCAAAATATACTACTCTGAGGAGTTCACAACAAAGTGGTTAATAAATGTCATCAATTCAAAGGGTATGTAAGATCAGTTTATTACACAATTTAAAAGTCTCCCCAAATTTAACAGTAATGCTAAAAACTTAAATGACGTTACCAGTTGCAAAATTTGAAGCCAAATCAAACTTCTAAACTATCAATAATGAAAACCATATTAGGCCATCACATTGAATGATAAAGACTGAATTATCTTTATATTCTCTCTATAGAAAATATTATAAAACCATTGTCATATAAGTAGGTAAGTATTGCCCCCAAAAATAAGAAAAATGTTTATTAGAGACATGTCATGTACTTGGTGAATAAAAAATGTTATGTCTTTTCTTTTTTTTTTCTTTTTTTATATTTTTATTGGCTCATTGTATTCTCACATCATAATATAGTTCAGAGTGACATACATGCACACAGCACTTGGTGAGCTTTCCCCTGGCTCCCTTCCCACTTCCCCACTTCCCCATACAGGATATTGAGATTGACATTCTCACACATGTACACAACATCAATGGAAGTGTTTCCTTCATTAATTCTCCTTCCCCTAGACCTCCTCCCTTGCTATGTGGCTTTTCTGATATTTGCGGCAATTCTCCCTTTAAAATTCTTTGTTATGCTTTTTCTCATTCTAAACAATTACTCACTTTTGTACAGATTTTCATATTCATATCTTGGTGGGTTTTTTCTTAAAGAAATCTCCCCCACAAATTATAGAAGTTTCAGACCCCATAAAACCTGGATCTGCCCCCCTCATCCCAGCTCCGTCACTTGATATCTGTGTGATCTTGAGAAATCTTGTAAGCCCCCTGTGCCTCAATTTCCTCATCTATAAAGTGGGAATGAAAATAAGTACCTAGCTCATAGAGTTGCTGAGAGTACTAAATGAGTTAGGACACATAGAAGAGCACTTATCACAGTACCCAGCACGAAGTAAACACCATACAGGTATAACTTATTGTTATCACTGTTGCTAGAGTATTTGGACTGAAATTAATAAAAAGTTGGCTGTGACTAATTCTTCCCTACTGGGTCATCTCTTAGCCTCTGCCAATTCCTCCTGAAAAACAAAAACTCATGTTGGATACAAGGAGTACTATTCCCCTCAGCTTTCTGACATACTGAGAGGACGGACAAAGCCGCCTCATGGTCTGTCAGACACAGTGGAGGGTGGATTGTCTAGGGGGTAGCTGGCATGGAGTCAGGTGGAAGGAAATTCTCCTAAGCTGACTTGATGGGCAGTAGAAATCCAGACAGGCTAAAAGGCCTTCCATGAAGCATGCAGAAGGGGTACTTATTGAGGTCCTTCCTACGCTGGAGTCCCAGTGATTCTAAGTAATAAAGAAATTGGATGTGACAGAGGAACAGCAGTTCCTGAGGAAGCCATGGAAATCGCCGTTCGGAGCACATTGAGTATCACCCATGTTCTGAAAACAGGGCTGAGTTCCAGCTGTCTATTTCTTCCACTGAGATACTGTTAATATCCATTTGGGGCCTCTCAATATTATTCTTCTCATTTGAGTATAATTTATTCAGGTATCAGTTTTATATACAGTACTTTACCCTTTGTAATCCCCTCAGAATTGGTATTTTCTTAAATGAGGTCACATAATCTTTTTTCTACAAAGACAAATCTAGTTTCTCCAACATCTCTTAAAAGATGGAGGCCCTATTTTGTTAGATTGTTAGTCCTCTCTCTACTCCTCTTTTTCAATATTTTTAAAACTGCCACAAAAATAATGTTTGTTTTCATTAGTCAATTTAACGGTATTGTTTCATTTAATTTTCGTGAAGAAGGGCTTGAATGATGGATGATTATGTGGTGCATGGGAATGGTAGCTTTCTATTTTGATGTGATTCACCTATTCTTCCAATGGTTTTTCTTTTCACCTGAGTGAATTGTTCTTTTGCATTAGTTTGATTTTCTTTATATATAATATATGTATACATCAATTTCATCATAAAAAGCCATGAAGTCATGGGTTCAACTTAATTACAGCCGACATAGCAATCAATAGCAGATCTGCACTTTATATCAAACCAGTCTTTCATTCAGTGTTCCATGGCCTGTTGAGCGAGCGAGAGTGTAATCAACAAGCAAAAAATGAACGTAGTGACCTAAACTTGAAGCTTTATTAAGTCTGACTCTATGTTTCCATCATATTTTAGTCTAAAACACTACATGTCAAGGCTTTTGAATCACCTGATTTCTACTGACTTTGACAATCCACATCATGTAATACCTCAGAGTTGTTATTAATTTGTCCTCTTCTACAAGCTCTTTACAAAATGTGTTGCAACTTTAAGTTTTTATTCCACCCTTCCTTATTTTCTTAACCTGCCTGCACACGCCACATAATGTCTCCCAAAACCCCATTATATTCTCAAATCAAATTCAAATTTTCACTTACTTTTGCACCTGACTTGCTATGTGAGCATCAGTAAAATCATAGTCCTGAAGGCCATCTTCATAAATGTTCTCTAACCAGATGGAGGATTTATTTTCTAACAAATAATTTCCAAGAGAACATCAGTTTCTTTATCCCTAAGAATGGAGGTAATGAAGGCATAAGCACCTTTTAACATTCGTGTCCCTTGATCTCTGCCCTATCCTTTATACTGTAATATACCTGAAGGACAGAGGCAGCAACAGCAACAGCAGCTAATGCTGTGCGGGTTTCAAATCAGATGGCATCAGTGCTGTGAGAGGTAAATATTTGTGACAGGTGGATTGTTTAGGGAGCGATTAAATGTGTTCTATACTTTAGAAAACGAGAGGTTCTTTTTAGGACTTCTAAAACTCAATACTGAATGTAGGTAATTGTCTTATGGGTGAATATATCTGGATTTAACATTGTCTTTCCGCTTAGGTCATTTATACATAGCCTAAGAGGATGAGAATTTTGAGATCTTTAGACAAAATATGCTTTACATACTTATTTAGAGCCATGTGATAAATGAATTCTGTACTATGGTGGTTTTTTGTGCTCAGATTTCTCTCCAATCTACCTCCTGTGGTATTTCTGGGGTCCCAGTAGCTACTGCCTAAATTAAGCTTTTTCCTAGCTAGCTCACTATAAGGTCCCCTGGCTTTTCAAGCAGCTGCGTTCAGAAAGAATGGAGGGTTGAATCTACTGATATTTCTCAAATGGCAGCAGTATAAAAGAAAATGCTGATGATTTATATAGTTTTATGATCACTTAGGTGTCGTTGAAATATGTCTGATTTCTTTAGATTTGATAAACCCTATTCCTCCTTTTCTTACTGTCTTATATTCATTTCTCACAAGGAACCTCATGGTTTACTAGCTAGTTTTTTTTTTAAGTCTCTAAATAATTTACCATGTAGGTACTCGGCATCTTAGGAAAAACTTACAAATTATAATTATTATTTCAAGGAAATTTTTAAATCCACTAATTTGAAATAGCATGCTATGTAGAATTTTAAAATACGAACACATCTGTGCCTCGGGTTTCCATTTTTTCTTCCTTAAATCACATTTCTCATCCTGTCAATTTTAAATTGTTTTTTAAAAGTTTGTTATCTGACATAGGCACTAAAGGAACTTTCTTTCCACCCCTTGAAGGTTTGATAATTCAAGTCTATAATATAAATAAACTGACAGACTAATAGGAAAAAAGACATACACATTTATTAGTGTACAAATAGACAGCAGTCAAACAAAGTATGAAATTCAAACAAGAGCCAGATGGTTGAAGCTTAAATAACATTCAGAGTAACAGAAAGGCTAGAGGCTTAGGGTCTCTTGAGGGAAGTGACAACAGCAAGAAATAGGGACCTTGGCCACCAGACGGAGAGAAGGTGAGGGAGGAAATGCACAGAGAACCAAGGCCTCTTGCCCTGCAAATAGTTCAGGTAACAGCCCTGGGAAGAATAGAAGGTTACTTGTAGCAGTCTCTGTGCCAGGTGTCTGACCTTTGGTTTCCTTTTCCTGGAGTTAATCTTCTCTGTTCTATCAGGGAGGGGTCCAAGACAGTTGTACTCTGAAGATTAGGCAACTTCAGAGAAAGCCCCTAGCTGCTTCCAGAGGGAAAGAGAGGGTAGGAACAGGGGGCAGGGAGGAGGTCAGAGAGACCTTGCTTCCCCTTTAGTGGATAGTACTCAGCATGCCAGAGCACCATTCTTTGGGGTATCATTTTCTGAGTCCCAACACTGAAGAAAAGCTAATTAAATTATATGTCAAGTTTGCAGTATATTGTTTTATTAAAATCTTGTCATTTTGTTCCTTTACTAATATACTAGAGTATCTATTTCAATTTGGATCACCTCATTGATTTGCATTTTTAAAAAACCATTTAAAATCTTAATTACCGCCCAAACCTAGTATAGAGGAGGTTTTAAAGCTCAATTGACTGGATATACAATTTAGCCAGAAATAAAGATGAAAAATGTTCTCTTCGATTCTTGCCAAGTTAATCAGAAGCCTTTTATTGAAAAGTTAAGATCCAAGGCATTTGGGAGTGAAACCAGGTGCAAAATAATATGTTTTCAACTGTTTTGCAATATTAGCAAGGAAGAAAAAGATTAGAACTAGTGCCAGATTATAAAGTTGCCACATTCTTCCTAAAACCTTACCCAGGTTAACTGTAGAGTGCCAGGCAGCTAGGGGAGTGTTGATGTGGATTTTAAGTTATTTTTCTTATATGCTGAGAGTCGTATTGTCCTGGGTCGGAGGCCTGACTCTGGAGGTTCCAACAGACCAGGTCCAGCCACTCACCCCCAAAACCAAACGGTAATGGTAAAAAGCAGGGAAGGAATGTTAATCAGTATGGCCATATTGGGAAGGCTCCCACA
The DNA here is from genome assembly GCA_004027185.1 of Glis glis. Lineage (NCBI taxonomy): Eukaryota > Metazoa > Chordata > Mammalia > Rodentia > Gliridae > Glis > Glis glis. The sequence continues at coordinate 9,361 of PVJS01046671.1, forward strand.
TCTCAGGTGTGCATTATTAGGCAGCTGGTCCAGTTGTGGGCTGGTTGATCCTTATCTCAGTTCTGCTTCTGTGAGGTGGCTGTAGAGAAGCCTTTATGTTCCAGGGGCCAATTTCCACTTGTTGCTCAGAATGGGTTTTTTTAAATATATATATATATATATATATTTCTTGTACTGACGATTGAACCCAGGGGCATTTTACCTCTGAGCTACACCCCCAGCCCTATTTTATTTATCATTTTGAAACAGGGTGTTTCTAAGTTACGGAGGGTCTCTCTAAGTTGCTGAGGCTGGCTTCAAACCTGTGATCCTCCTGTCTCAGCCTCCCAAGTACTGGGATTACAGGAGTGTGCCACCACACTTGGCTAGGGTGTTTATCTGTCAGACCAATGATCCTGGAAGGGGATAGTTCGGTTCCCATGAGAAGATTGCTCCTGCTTGGGGCATCTCATTGTGGGGTGATCTGTCTGCAAGGCTCCCACTGTTCCTGGAAGGTCTAGGGCAATAACTAAAGACTTCTGGGTGCTACATCATGAGACAGGATGTTGTAAAAGCTGACAGCCAAATGTCCCTGCAAATCTCCTCTCAGTCTTGAAGAGGGTCGAGATGGGCTAGGCAAATTTAGGGCTAATAAATCTTGTATTACCAGTTTTTAGGTGAGTACTCCATAAATGACTAACAAGCCTGTGTGCAGAACTGGGCAGTCACAGGGTTTAAGGTAATAAAGGAGGCAGAGAAGGCAGAGATGTCAAGCTTTATTCTTTCAGTCACCCACTGGGCGTTTGCAGGCCTAAGAGTCGCTGCTTTTGGCAAAAGCAGCCTCTCTAAATGCCTGTTCTGTTATTACCCTAATGAAGTCAGAACTTTGCATTGGGTTTATTGTAAGAGTTGTAGACTTAAACCCACGATTTTAAGACGTATGGTTACTCATTACAATGGTACTTCAGTATTCTTTCAGTGGCAGAATTTATCTTTATCAGTTCTTGAATATGGTTAAGTTGAAATTCGCCTCTTTTATCTTAAAAGTTTCTTTTCTACCCACTTTTTTCTGTACTGGGGATTGAACCCAGAGATTCTTTACTACTGAACTACATCCCAGGCCTTTTTATTTTTTCCATATACTTTTACTGATGCGTTGTAGTCTCACATCATAATGTAGTTCAGAGAGACAGTGAAGCACACTGACACATAAGCACACAGTACTTGGTGAGCTCCTACCCCAGCCCATTCCTTCTCCACTCCCTCCCCTTCCCACACAGGGTCTTGTTAAGTAGACAAGATTGGCTTTGAATTTACAGTCCTCCTGCCTCAGCCTCTGGAGTTTCTGGGATTGTAGGCCTGTGCCACCATGCCCAGTTGTTTACCTACTTTTTAAATATAAGTTTGGATATATTAGACGAATCAAAAGCCATGGCTTCCCTACCACACACACCCTTTTTCATATTTACCATATTCATAGATAATGGCGTGACTAGAGCCAAATTTTGGGGTTTTTTTTTGTTTTATCTATTGCTGTTCTTCATGATAGGTTCAATGACCCTCTCCTTTTTGAGTGCCTCTTTAATGAAGCTGGAAAACAGCTGTCTGAAATATGACCGTCATTTCTGGGATTTAACAGGCATGTGCCTTGGGTAAATTAAGGAGCAGTCAAAGGAAGTCCATAAATATGAATACGTTGCCAGCTGCTTTTCCATTAAACTCTGTTGGTTGAATAAAATTAGTAAATAATTATGTTGGAGGAGAATCCACTATATCCAAATGTGATATAACGTCTTCCTTTAACAACAGAGCTTAATTTTTTCCTATACACCAAATTAGTTTTTAGGGCAATCTACATTGCAAATTGGCCGATTTGCATTAAAACTATGCCTACTTGTCCTGATTTGTCAACACCTCTTTTTTAAAAAAGTCTTTAACATTAAGCATGGGTGGGTAAGACCATCTGCTTATGGAGCTCGCCTGTAGCTCCATCACTTAACACATGAGGCAGGGTACAGCTGCTTAATTGTTATGGTGGTGGATGATTATCATTCTATCCAAAATTAATATTTATATATGTATGCATAGAAAGCATGTGGTTAAACATAAGTGATCTAATTGTGAACTGATGGCATTAGGTATTCATTAATTAGTCCCCACATGAACAATGAGGTGTAAAATAATGCTTTTCACATACAATTCAACTCTTGGCTTTTAAGATGAGTCCCCCGTAAGCTGGGCGTGGTGGCTCATGCTTGTAATCCCAGTAGCTGGGAGATCAGAGGCGTGGTGGCTCATGCTTGTAATCCCAGTAGCTGGGAGATCAGAGGATCCCGGGTTCCTGGCCAGCCTCAGCTACTTAGTGAGGCCCTCCGCAACTTCGTGAGACCCGGTTTCAAAAATAAAGGATAAAATATAGGGCCTGGGGTGTAGCTCAGAGGTAGAACGCCCCTGGGTTCAGTCCCTGGTACTGCAAAAAAAAAACAAAAAAGATGAGTGCCCCGTAGTGATGATTATGCATGTGAGTAATCCACTCCAAATACACAGGTGTATGCAAGGGGAAAACATCACCATATAGCTGCCCTAAAATGCAAAGAGAAAGCTACTATGTGGTTATTTTACATACCCTCTTCTCTCCCCTCCGAACCTTTACTCTCTGAGTTGTGACCAGTGTGAGTATTAGCCACATAATAATAGTCTAGGTGTGCAACTCTGACTGCATCTACATGTATCACCCACAGCTACTGAAAAACCTTGTGTTTTAGCCAAGGTAGGCTTCCTCCTATATTTAGAAATGGTGACACACAAACTTACTGCATTCTGCTATAAAAGTTAGCAATATACATTCCATCTGCTTGGTACATTTCATAATGAAAAATTCCCAGCAAAATCCACAATATAAAGATAGAAGTCTGCATGTAAAATAAGATATTTAAATGTCTTAGTGAACAAATAATTACTGGAAAAGTGACCTGTATTTCTGAGTTTGTGAGCAGATTATGTGGATATTCACACTCCTTGAGAAAATACTAACTTACCTTGCTCCAGTGAAATTACTAATGAGGGAACACAAAATATATAAGGATAAGTTGTGATGTGTTTATATTCCCAAAGCTGAATCATATGCAGATTGGGAATTGTGAGACTCAGCCAGCAGAGGTGTTTGAGTGATGAGAGAGAAGAAAACTTCCTGACACAAAAAAATGAAGTTGTTTCCACTCAGGGAACTAGCCAGTTCGTACAAAGAATGTTCCCAACCGGCACAGTGGCACAGGCCTGTGATCCTAGCTACTCAGGAGGCTGAGACAGGAAGTTCAATGGTAAGTTGGAGGCCAGTGTGGGTGACTTAATGATACCCTATCTCAATAAAAAATCAAAAGGGCTGGGGATGTAGCTCAGTGGTAGAGCACCCCTGGATTCTTTCTCCAGTACTTTAAGGGGAAAAAAAGAATGTTCTTGCCAAAAGGAGTCTATTTTGGAGAGATGGGGCATGAGGGGCTTTTCCTGGCATTAGGACATCATGGCTTATGAAGGCAAATCATTGGCAGTCCCAAGTTTTTTTGCCTAAAGTCAGGCTTTTCCTTTCTAAAAAGTCTCTGAAAAGATATGAGCTGCTTCACGAGTCTGTCTTCTTTGAAGTAAAAACTATTAATAAGATGAATTATTATTGAGTATTTTCTGTGTGATAAGGTGCAATGTGTTATGTATACATTATCTTATTTAATCCTCACAACAGCCTTATAAGATAGAATCTATTAAAGTCTATTAAAAAAGTCTATTAAATCTATTAAAGTCTCCAATAGGAAACCAAGGCTCATAGAGGTTCCATAACTTTTCTCACAGTCAGTATACAACAGAAAAAGAGTCCAAACCCATGTGAGCCATTCTCAAGCTCATGCTCTTAAGCACTGGACTGTACTGCCTCCTAAATTATTTTAGTTGTTTTTGCATGTATGTGTATAGTGAAGTGGAAAAAATTAATTTTTCTGTGATAAATATAAGTCAATATCTGTGTACTTGTCACAAAATATTGAATTGCCATAGAATCAGATAAAATAGCAATGATGCCAACAATGTCTCAAAAATAAAGTGACTTTTTTTCAATCAGGAAAATTTGAGTTATACCTGTTAACAGAACTCAGAGTTTATCAAAATAAAAATAGCAATTATAATGACAAAAAATAGTGTGAGGAAATTGATTTATACTGTGAAGGATTTCAGGAAATTTTAAACTACTTATTGCAAACTCTGTGTACTTCCTTTCAAAATTTTGACTTATATCCAGTTTTTCTTTCAACTGAACTTACTAGGCTGAATGTTATGTACACACTTAGCTGCTAAAAAAAAAAAGTATTCATGGAAAATGGGTAGATTACATGTGTCACCAATATCAGCCCATGAATATGGGCTGAGAAAAGTAGTAAACTTTGGTGGGTACTCTCTCTCACCAATAAATACAGAAAAACTACTTTCTCTATAAATTACCTTTGAAAAGAGTCCTTTATCTACTATTTTCATAAAATAAATATTAGTTTATCTGAGGTGAGTGAAAAGAATTGTTCTTTTTTTTTTCCTTGTGGTACTGGAGATTGAACCCAGGGGCATGCTACCTCCAAGTACAACTCCAGCCCTTTTCACTTTTTGTTTTGAAACAGGATCTTGCTAAGTTGCTGAGGCTGTCCTCAAACCTACAATCCTCCTGTATCAGCCTCCCATCAATTTTTTAAATTTTTTCCTAGATATCAAGAAAACTGACAAGAGAAAGACCCATCGTATACACTTATTTATATAGACTGATTCTATAAAATTTTCTTAAATATTAAACTTCCTGAATAGACAAAAGTAAAGAATCTATTATAACATATAAAAAAATCATACTCATTGATAATGACCAAATCAGTAGATCATTATGTTTTCCCATGATTAGAACTGTTAGCACTTCTCAGACACTATTGCCAGCACTTCAAAATCTCAAATATCCAAATATTCACTTAACATAAAAAATTTGCATTTTACATACATACATACATATATATTTTTGTTTGTTTTGTTTTATTTTGTTTTTGGTGCTATAGTTTGAACCCAGGGCCTTGAGCATGCTTAGTGTTCTATTATTGAGCTACATCTCCAGCCCCATTATTATAATTTTTATTTATTAATGTAAACAGCTATCCCTGGCTAGTTTCATTCTGAAATCAGAATACTAAAATACAACTGATTTTTTTTAAATCTATAGAATCCTAAAATGTGTTTTTACTTATGTCATTCAATAAACTCAGAGGAGTAAACACCAAAGGAGACATGTGTTACTAATGTGTTACTATATGGACCAGTGGATAAAATCATACCCTATGCAAAGACTATACCAAACTCATCTATCACAGGCCAAATTACAGGCATCTCTTTACACAGGTCATGTGCATGCCGACATGTGTGAGTCTGCTGTGGGCCTTGTGAGTGTTCTACTGTTACTTCCTTGATGATTATATATTCCACAGTAAGGCATGAAACTCTAAATTGAAGGAAAATACCAAATAACTATTCAGTACAAAGCTCTGCAACTTATAATGATACTTTTTCACTAGTGCTGACTTTATAAAATGTGGTTTATCTCAAAGCACCTTTTGCGTGGAATCTGGATTTTTCTGGGCTGACTTAAATCAGGAAAAATATTATTTCACTCTGTTGGAATGTCTTGGTATAATGTTCCAAACCGAAGCATGACGTCTTGCTTGGGTAGGCACACGTACAAAGCGATGTATTTATACAGATAATTTTTACACCAAATTTCCAAACTAAAAAAAAAAAAGAAATGTGCAGACTTTCAAAAATAATTTATTTGAAACAGGTTTTCCAAAAAGTATTGCCAAATTAAGGGGAAAAAATGCTCCTGAAGAAAACACACGTGCGTGTACACACACACACACACACACACACACACACACAGTTTTTCTTTATTGACACCGTCTCACTTACTAGTTGTTAAAATTCAAATTAATTGTCTTTCCTAAATGGGATAGACTATTTTAAATGTTTTACCCTAATCTTAGAATCAGAATTCTGTGGTGAGGAAGAACATATTTTTTTTTTTTTTTTTTTTTTGCGGTACCGAGGATTGAACGCAGGGGCGTTCTACCTCCGCGCCACGCCCCCGGCCCTATTTTTTTCTATGCTTTATTTTTGAAACCGGGTCTCACGAAGTTGCGGGGGGCCTCACTAGGTAGAGAGAGAGAGAGAGAGAGAGAGAGAGAGAGAGAGAGGAGAGAGGAGAGAGAGAGATTGATCGCACGCGCATGCGCGCTGAGGCTGGCCGCGAACCCGGATCCTCCGGTCTCCACCTCCCAAAGTACTGGGATTACAAGCGTGCGCCACCACGCCCGGCT
>PVJS01046672.1:0-15722 GCA_004027185.1 Glis glis
TCCCATCCATCCATCCCATCCATCCATCCCATCCATCCATCCATCTATCATCTATCTATTTATCTATCTATCTATCTATCTATCTTCTATCATCTATCTATCTATCTATCTATCATCTATCATCTATCTTCTATCATCTATCTATCTATCTATCTATCTATCAATCATCTATCTATCTATCTATCTATCAATCATCTATCTAATCTATCATCCATCAACCATCTATATTCTATCTAATCTATCATCTATCAACCTATCATCTATCTATCTATCATCTATCTATCTATCTATCTACCTAATCCATCATCTAGCTGTCTATCATTTATCTATCATCTATCTATCATCCATCTATTATCTATCATCTATCTATGTATCTATTTATTTATCTATCATCTATCATCTATCATCATCATAATCATCATCATCATCATTTATCTAAACCGAGCTGGGCATGGTGTGGCACACACCTGTAATCCCAGTACTTGGGAGGTTGAGACAGGAGGATCCCAGGTTTGGCGACAGCCTTAGAAACTTAGCGAGGCCCTCAGCAACTTAGTGAGACCCTGTTTCAAAATAAATAAATAAAATAGGGCTGGGGTGTGACTCTGAGGCAAAATGCCCCTGGCTTCAATCCCCAGTACAAAAAAACAAAAACAAAAACATACGAATGTTTATATCTGTCACCCAACTGCACTCCAAGACAGTTCAGCTGACACACGCCTTCCTCCCGCAGGGGAGGTGAGGGCCCATCGGAGGTAGGGTCAAGATTCCAGTGTTCAAGTCCATCTCTTCCAGGGCCAGAAGGAATCAGAGACAGACATTTCTTGATAGTTCTTGAATAAAAACATACAAATGAGAAATCATTAACCACAGCCATCTGTGGTCAGTGTGTGTGTGTGCGCGCGCGTGTATGTGTGTGTGTGTGCATGCGTGCGTGTGTGTGTGACTTAGTTTCAAGCAACGAAATCCACCATTCTGCTAGTTTACACAGAGGAGGAGTTTATTAAATGTAGTTGGGACCTGGGCCTGGTGGTGCACGCCTGTAATTCCAGTACTTGGGAGGCTGAGACAGGAGGATACCAGGTTTATGGCCAGCTTCAGCAATGTAGCAAGACTCCCACAACTTAATGAGACCCTATTCCCAAATAAAAAATAAAAAGAGCTGAGGGTGTAGCTTAGAGGTAGAATGCCCTGGGTTTAATACCCAGTACCAAAAAAATAAAAAAATAAAAAAGTAAAGGTAGTTGTGTGGCTAGCACCCAAGGGAGACCACGGGTCAGGACTGGAGCTGACAGAGCCGAGAGCCAGGCCTGCATCTTGGGGAGGCTGACCTGGCCAGCGCTCTGTCGACATGGCTTGCTTTCTGTCCAGTGAGCCCACCATGATACCCTCTGTTTCTCTCCATGTCTCTGATGTCTTATTGCCCTTCCCCTCCTCCTCCTCTTCCTCCTCCTCCTCCTCTGTACTGGAGATTGAACCTAGTCTTGCGAGGTTGCTGAGGGCCTCGCTAAAGTTGCTAAGGCTGGTCTCCAACCTGCGATCTTCCTGTCTCAGCCTCCCAAGTACTGGGATTACAGGTGTGGGCCACCATGCCTAGCTGACACTAATTCTAAATATCATCAAATCTCTGTCGAATATCCAATGGTCTCATGTCATTTTGTTTACTTTTTCATAGATTTCTGAAACAGCTTCCAGATAATGTCCCTATGCAGTGATTAATATATCACTTAGGTTGTCTTAAACCTATAGTTTTGCATCTCCCCACTCTCCTTATAATTCCTTTATTGAAGGAAACACGTGTCTTACAAAGTTGCCCAGTTTTGATTCTTATTATATTCCCAGGGTGAACTTTGACACATTAGTCTCTGTTCTGTGTTTCTTATAAGTTAGTACTTGGAGGTGCAAGTTTGACCAAACTCAGATTTGATTGACATATTTTTTTGCAAGACTATTTTATATTTTTTCATGAGACAGAATCTGGTTACCCTTCTTTTGGAGATGCTAATAGCTGTGCTATCTATTAATTCATTAGGTGATACTACTCATCCATCCAAATGTTTATGGACTTTCGAATTGTCCACAGGTGTTTGCTATCATCAACAGTGTTGTTATGCATGTTCTTACACCTCCTCCTGGCAATAACTTGAACACGGATTGCTCCAGACGTGGAATGGTGGAGCGGTAGGATACGTTCAGGTTCAGTTCTACTAGTCAATGTCAAACTGTTTTGCATAGTGATGATTCCAGTTTACTCTTCCATTGGCAGTAGATCTGTGAAGTTTCTACAGCTTCATTTCCTGAGTAATGATCAGAGGTAAAAGGAAGCTTACTATAAAGACCTTCTTTCCTCCCTCCCTCCCTCCCTCCCTCCCTCCTTCCTTCCTTCCTTCCTTCCTTCCTTCCTTCCTTCCTCCTTCTTTCCTTTCTTTCTTGGTACTAGGGATTGAACCCAGGGGTGTTCTACCTCTGAACTACACCCCATTTTAATTTTTATTGTGAAACAGGGTCTTGCTAAGTTGCCCGGGCTGTCTAGGAACCTGAAATCCTCCTGTCTCAGCTCCAAGTACTGGGATTACAGGTGTGCGCCGCCACACCTGGCAACTATAAACGGTTTAATTGACTGAGGATGTTTCTCATCATCTGTTATCAGCTGGCCCAGAAAGGGCTATGGAAAAAAAGAACTAAATCCAGATGGATGTTCCCCCTGTGACCTCAAAAAGCAGTCATTAATGCTGGTGTTTTTCTCTTCTAGAAGTTGAAGTTCTTCTTTTCCATTTTACGTAGATGTCTCCTGGAATTACGAATTGGAATTTCAATCCAGCTATTCCGGAAGCAACTTTCTAACATCACCGTTTTGATAACATTAACAGACTCTCCTCTATTTCGGTTAAATGTGAGTAACCCTACAGAAAGCCATACTATGGTTGGAGAAGATACTGTAGCAAGGATGTTAATATACTAGAAAGCTACCATTTTCATGTGAGGTGAACAACAGCTAGAATTAAGGTAGCAAAACAAGAGGAAGTCTCCCTGCACATGCAACTGCTCCAATGGCAAAATTACAAGTCTTGCAGCACAGAGAGGTAAGTTCCTTATGCCTTTGGAGAAATGTGTTAAAAAGCAGGTTGATGAGCCCAGCGTGGTGGTGCACGCTTGTAATCCCAGTACTTGGGAGGCTGAGACCGGAGGATACGGGTTCACGGCAGCCTCAGCTACTTAGTGAGGCCCTCTGCAACTTAGTGAGACCCTGTTTCAAAATAAAGAATAAAAAATAGGGCTGGGGGTGTAGCTCAGAGGTAGAAAGCCCCTGGGTTCAATCCCCGGTACCGCCAAAAAAAAAAAAAAAAAAAGCGGGTCGATGCTAGTGCAGAAACAAGACTTTGTTTAACTTTGGACTGGCCTCTATTAAAGGAAGTCTGGTAAAAAATCATAAGCGGTGTGACCAGGTTGTGGGGACAGAGGTGAGCCAGCCCTGTAACACTTCTCACCTACTCACTGCTCCATAGCTAGCTTTATGTGCTTGCTGTTGCAATGAATGGCCATTATTTAGCGCCAACAGGGAAGATTTGGCTCTACTGGACGAACGGAAACACTGCTACCCAGGTGTTCGCAGACCTTTCTTATTTTCTGCTTTGCTATGATGATCTCTTGGTCGATTTTGAGATGATCTGCAGTTTGTTCTACTTAAGGAACATTGATGGGATCATTTCAAGTGTTACTTCAGTGTCAGGATATGTGCTTTTTAGAAATATTTTTAGCCAGGCGTGGTGGCGCACACTTGTAATCCCAGTACTTGGGAGGCTGAGACAGGAGGATCCAGGTTCGCGGCCAGCCTCAGCTACTTAGTGAGGTCTTCCGCAACTTAGTGAGACCCTGTTTCAAAATAAAGAATAAAAAATAGGGCTGGGGGTGTAGCTCAGAGGTAGAATGCCCCTGGGTTCAATCCCCGGTACCGCAAAGAAAAAAATATTTTTATTGGTGCATTCTAGTCTCACATCTTAATGTAGTTCATATTGATAGTGACATACATGCTCACAGCACTTGGTGGGCCTTTCCCCGGGTCTCTCCCACTCCCCCACCCCTTTCCCCATATGGAGTACTGAGACTGACATTGGTATTCTCACATATGTACATAATGTCAATGGAAGTGATTCCTTCATTGATCCTCCCTCTCCCCGCTCCCCTTCCCCTGGACCCCCTCCCTGGCTCCACTGGACTCCATTATCTGAAGTCCCTTTTGTATCCCAATGACTCCTTAGCTTCCGCATATTAGAGAAAACATATGACCTTTCACTTTCTGTGATTGGCTAATCTCACTTAACATAATGTTCTCCAGGTCCATCCATTTTCCTACACATGACGTAATTTTGTTCTTCTTGATTGCCGAGTAAAATTCCATTGTGTGGATATCCCACAATTTTGTATTTCATTCATCTGTTGATGGACACCTAGGTTGGTTCCGTAATTTGGCTATTGTGAATTGTGCTGCTGTGGACATGGATATGCATATATTACTGCAATTCTCTGATTTCGGTCCCTTTGGAAAGATACCCAGGAGTGGTATAGATGGAAGGATATGTGCTTTGAATGCTTATAACTCCTTAAATTGAATAAACAAAGCCCCTGAGTCTGAATTGCAAGTGCTGGTGATCGCAGCTGGCTTTCTGTTTGGACCTCCCCACCATGCTTGCTGAGAGACGCTGAGAAGATACTGCCTACTTCAGCGACTGCTGCCTTCTTGGGAGAAAATTTAGGGCAGAGGGTGGAGCTTCATTTCTAGGTCAGCAGCTGCCAAGGTTGACCCACCCCAAACATTTTCACAGCCCAGAGCTTTAAGTAGTAGTGGTGTTTGGAAATGCAGAGGGACATTTTGGTTTTTAAAATGACTTTGGGGTGGTGGTGAGCATTATTGGTGTTTAGTGCTTGGGGGCTAAGGAAGCAAAATGTCTCAAAATGAGTTAGGAATTCTACCCAGCAAAGAATGATCTTTTCCCAAATGTCAATAGTCCCTGCTGAGAAACACTGCAGAATAAGTAACTGAATAGATCATAATAGAGAATATTCAAAGATATGTATGGCAAAATAGTACCTGACAAAGAGACAATTTTAAATCAGTGGGGGAGGGACAAATTATCCATTCAGGAAGCAGTATTGAGTCACTAGGTTATTCATTTGAAAAATCAATAGGGTTAGATCCCTACCTTACACCATACATTAAAAATAATTCCTAATTGCTTAGTTCAGAGGATTCTAACCAGTGATCCCTGTTTACTGGTATAGGGTAAGTGGGTTAAACATGACTTGAGTCATTGATTCCTTAACAAGGCAACTAGGCACAGCCTGGTACTATCAGAATTCCTAAGTTGGCTACTGTTTTCCACAATTATTATTATTTTTTTTTGCGGTACCGGGGATTGAACCCAGGGGCGTTTTACCTCCGCGCTACACCCCCGGCCCTATTTTTTATACTTTATTTTGAAACCGGGTCTCACGAAGTTGCAGAGGGCCTCACTAGGTAGAGAGAGAGAGAGAGAGAGAGCTGAGGCTGGCCGCGAACCCGGATCCTCCGGTCTCTGCCTCCCAAAGTACTGGGATTACAAGTGTGCGCCACCACGCCCGGCTGTTTTCCACAATTATTCATGGACATATTTATGTACCCTAGTCTTTTGTTCAAAGGTTATATTTTTCTATGTGCTTCAGCCACTTTCAAAAGGATAGCCTTTAAAAAACAAAAACAAAGGAAATATAAATATTAAAAGTTCTTATTAGTGTCAACAATAAGAAAACTACCTTCCCTAGGTCCTTCTGCAGGAATCTGTTCTTCAACATAAATATTTTTAATCCTTAGGTAGATACAGACATGGGAAGACAAAAAGCTGTGACATGTTAGGAAGCACTGGATTAAATATCTAAATGAAAATATATTAAAAATATTTGAGGCTGAGACAGGAGGACCGCAGGTTTGCGGACAGTTTTAGCAAAGTAGTGAGACTCTCAACAACTTAGTGAGACCCTGTCTCAAAATAAAAACATAAAAAGGGATGGGGTTGTAGCTTGGAGGCAGAATGCCCCTTGGTTCAATCCCCAGTACTGAAACAAAACAAAACAAAACAAAGTTGAGCTTCCGGAGGTGAAAACTACGATGTTTGAGATGAGCAACACACTGATTGGGACTAATAGCAGATTAGATATTGTAGAAGAAAAGATTTGTACCCCTAAAACATAGCAATAGAAACTATCCAAGACAAAACTCCAAAAACAAAAGTGATAAAGAAAACAAAAAAGAAATAACAAGAAAAATCCCCAAACATCAATGAACTATGGGATAACTTCAAGTTGCTAAATACATAGACAATTGGAGATCTAAAGGAAGGGGAAAGATAGACAATATATTTAAAGAAATAATGCAACCTGGGCATGGTGGCTTGTAATCCCAGTACTTGGGAGGTTGAGACAGGAGGATCTCAGGTTCGCAGCCAGCCTCAGCTACTCAGTGAGGCTCTCTGCAACTTAATGAGACCCTGTTTCAAAATAAAGCATAAAAATAGGGCTGGGGGTGTAGCTCAGAGATAGAATGCTTCTGAGTTTCATCCCCAGTACCATACCAAAAAAAAAAAAAAAAAAAGAAACGAAGAAATAATGCCACCAATTTTCCAAGGATGATGACAACTTTAAACCCATGAAGCCAACAAGCTCAACAAACACAAGGCACGAGACACATGAAGAAAACTACACCAAGGCAGATCATAGTTGAATTTCTTAAACATAATGGTAAAGAGAAAATCTGAAACCCAGAAAATACATACACACGCATCCATTCCACATTCGCAGGGAATTTCAGCTCATTCGTAAACTCCAGGTTAAGAACTTTCTGGTTCAGATCAAGAAGTGGCATGAGGAGCGGTCATGGTGGAGGGGGAGGTAAAAAGTCACACTGCACGCCAGTGGTTACAGTTTGGCTTCTGTCACCCATAAAATTCCCTTTAAGCTGAGCATATTGGAACTGTACATTTCATTATTATTCTGGGATAATCAAGTTACGGTTCAGTCAAGTTACGGATGGAGCTCGGTTGCTGACAATTACTTGTAACATTTTTCTCTTTTGAAAAAGAATTGAGTCAGTTTATAGACGATCTGGCAAATAAGCCTTGGGTGGAGTTAAATATTGACCACGACATAGCCATTTGAATTCCCGATATGGTTGACCAGACGTACAATGTGTACAAGAAACAAAAGATTCTTATTTTTATTCCACTCTGAAGTTTGGCTATTTTAGAACCAGACTCAGCGAGTGGGATCAAGTTTCTTTCCTCTTGATAAATTCACCATCACAAACACCAACTGTTGGAATTTATTCCTTTAGGAAATACAATGGAGGGACGCTAGAGGTCTCCACCGTACCATATAACAAATGACGTTTCAGAGAAAACCCTTTAAAAGCACAAATACGTGGTAACAAAGAAAAGGTGTCTTGTCTCTGAAGGGTCAGAAGAAAGAGGGCTGGGAGGAAACTGTGTTGTGGGTGCAGTTCAAAGTGGGTACCACGTTCTGTTGGGTGGATGCCACCCACTAGTGTTTTGAAATACTGACTGAAATATGAGTAGGCTTTGGGGAACTTAGATTTTCCATTTGTTTTTCAGATTTTTATCTTAAAGCTTGCAGCCCTGGAAAACACCAAATCAAAACAATATTTTTAAAAAACCCCCCAAAAAACCAAAAAGACAACTGTGATTACTACATGCACCGGCAGAGAAATTCTCTTCCCTTTGGATTTTATTTTGAATATCCAAGATTTGAGTGGAGGTAATTGAGCTATTGCTCTGATGCTTAGAATGATGGGAAGTCTTTCTTGATTTGGACTGTCAGAAGTGGATTCCGGCGGCATCTCTGGGTCCAGTGGGGTATTAAAGCTGATGCCCTCTCGTGGGGTCCTTGGTGGGTACATCGAGGGCAGATGCTTGCGGGCTGAGATCTCCATCTGTACTTTTTTGATATGGACCAAAGCATGTCTTCAGCCCTGGCTGGTGGTTTAAGCTCCCAAGCATGGTCTTGCTGGATGGGACCTGAGCAAACCTGGGGCAGCGCTCTCCCAGTGACTCGCATCTTGTACACAGAAAGTGATCCTGCCTCATTTGTCAGCTCGTGCAGCAGTAGGGAATGATCTGTCAGAAGAGCCGACTGCTCAGTCCATTTCTTCCAAAAAGAAACACTGACATTGCCCTTATTTCACAGTATCTCTCTAGCTTCAGAAATAAGGGCAACATCAGATAGCTGAGCAGAGACTCCAGGGGAATAACCAACAGGGACTAGGAAGGGGGGGGGAATGAAGTCATAAAGAATGCAATAATGTAGAAACAATGCTATGAATATATACATAATTGCCAATTCCAGTCTCCAAGACTTGCAGGGTGAGGGTGAAGGAGGGGGAGGGCAACAAGAACGGTGTGCATGTATTTTTCTGATACTCCGTACCCCAATATGATGTAAAATTACAATGCATCCAATTTAAAAAAAAAGATGGGGGAAAAAAGAAACACTTTTTTTTCCCAATGCCTTGGGGTGAACCCAATAAAAAGTCTCATTTCTATTGGCAAGATGGAGTGTAGGCACAAGAGCAATGTGGAGAGGACCGGGAGCGGTGACAAGACCAGTAAGCCTGGTGTGACCCTGAACTGGGGGAATTCGTTTAAAACTCTCTAGTAAAAAGCAGTTACTAGCCATCGAGGGACAGATGCAGCTGGAATTCTGTACTCGAGAAGCAACATCGAGTCTGATGTTAAGAGGTCTGGACCCTGGACTCCACTTGGTAACTTTTGAGCGTGTCTTTACATAAGTCACTGTCTCCCTGTACGTCAGTGCCTTCATTTAACAAGTAGGTATGTTAAGCAATTTTAGAAAGCATCCCTAAGAATCAGATGAAGTACGTTATGGTCTGGGTTTGAAATGTCCCCCCAAAGCTCATGTGTTCAGAGCATGTCCCTAGTGCATAAAGTTTAGAGGTGTGGGGCATGGCTGGAGGGGTGGGAGACTAGAGGCATGGCTCTGGGGACTACATATGTTCCAGGTCCCCTCCTGTTGCCCTCTCTGATTCTAGCTGCCATGAGCAGAGACTGGCTTTTGTCTTCCATGTGCCCTTCTACTACGGTTTCTGCCTTGGAGCAGCCCACCCTGGACTGAACCTCCAAAACTGTGACCCCCAAATAAACCTTTCCTCCCCTAAGTTGTTCTTAACAGGTATTTTGGTCACAGAGACGGAAAAGCTGACTAATGCAAAGTGTGTAAAGACCTTTGTACAGTCTAAAATGCAAAGCAAATGTTAACCTTGTTAGTCATCCAACAAAGCCACATAGGCAACATTGATTAAAACCCAGTGATGAACGAGGCATTTTGGGGGGGTTGTGAAGGGGATTCAAAAGGTGGGTAGGTTATTGTTTCTAAGAGTCACAGTGTCAACCAGGTGGGGGTGCTGGGGAGTCTCTGGGCAGCGGGAGGATGCTGTGTGTCTTGGCGAGGGGTATCTGGGGACACAGAATGAGCAAGAGGAGGGCAGAAAGGAAAAGAGGGGCCCCAGCTGGCCTTGGGTCTGCAAAGAGCGGAGTCAGTGAGTGCCTGTGTGTGTGGAAAGTCTTGCTCACTGACCTTTCTTTCGGCTTTGCAGGATTTCGATTCAGATGAGAAGCAGAAAACATTCAAGCGAGAAGGGACTTGAGAGAGCATCTGGCTGACCCCCTGTATTTTGAGGCCCCCAAAGATGGGCATGACCTGTTCAAGGTGTCACGGAAAATTTAAAATAGAGCAGTGTTCAGAGCAAAGGGTGTCCCTCCCTGCAGGCTATTCACTCTAGGCCCTGGACCGGTTCTCTTTCTCCTCCACGTGGGTGAATCTGATAAAGATCGGTGAGCGTTTTCAAGTGGAGCAAGGGAAGGATAAACATTGCCTTTGCACGCAACCAGAGATGTGGCCTTGGAATTATTTTCAGGACACCTGAACAGACGCTTCTGAAGACGGGCGCCTACCGTCACCATGTTAGATGAGTTCTTGGTGCTCACGGCAGCAGAATGTCTCCTCTTAAAAATACCACAAGGGCAGTCATGATAATTTCACAGCACACTCATCAGGCTGTCGCATGCTTTGATTATTGCTTTAAGGTCACGGGAGTCCCTCGCCCTTTGGCCTACTGTACTATTTTATTTTCCCCAGCAGGCTTTTTCTGTCTGGAGCAATTGAGTCGCACCGGCATTTGTAAATTACTCTTAAAATAGGCTATGATGATGCATAAAATGTGTGGGGGGCAAGTAAAAGGAACAGGTTAGCTTTATAATCATGTTGAATTTGAAGTTTGACACACTAACTTGACCTGATGGTTCTTCTAGGCTAGTCTCTTTTGCAGGTTTTGGCCCCCAGAGCAAAATTGCATACAATGTCCCATCTTACTCCATCTTCCTGGTCAAAGAGCTGGCTGATGAATCTAAGCCAGGGAGATGCAAATGTTTTTCAATGGCCCCTTTACTATTCTAGAATGAAATTACAGGTTAATAATCGACCCCTAAATGGACTTCCTCATTGCCTCTGGTTTGATGGCCTGTTCCTGTGTCTGGGTAAGGTATTTTACCCCATTTCCTTCTTTGCTGTATCATATTGAAGAAAGACTGTCTGATTTAGAAGGGCAAGACTTTAGACCTTATTTTAGAGATGGTGCCAAACATATTATAATTCCTCTAAGGAGCTAGGGTAGTAACTGCGAATTGTGGGAAACACATCTCATATCATAAAATCCTACCTCATTAGCTAGGTGTACTTATCACTTTTGAGATGTCATAGGTCACAGGAAGTAGAGATTTGATTGGAAAAAAAAGAAATAGTATAAGAAGATATAGAGAAACTGGATGGTGAATTTCTGGTGGCAAGACCAAACTCAGAGGGGGAAACATTGATCATTTTGCAGCATGAATTTTTTATTATTGTCCTACAATTTTTTTTCTGGTACTAGGGATTGAACCAAGGGCATTCTACTTCCGAGCTACACCTCCAGCCCTATTTTTTATTCTTTATTTTGAAACAGGGTCTCACTAAGTGGCAGAGGGCCTCATTAAGTAGCTGAGGCTGGCTGCAAACCTGCGATCCTCCTGTCTCAGTCTCCCAAGCACTCCCAAGTGGCGCACAAGTGTGCACCACTATGCCCAGCTTACAAAATATTTTTAAAAAGACATAAGATGGAATAATATAAAATATTTTTCAGATGGTCTAAGCCAATAACATAGATTTCCTCCTATATTGTTAAATATCCCAGCAGGTTAATGGTTTGATATATTACCATTTTTTTTTTGTGCTGGGGATTGAACCCAGGAGCATTCTACCTTTGAGCTACACCCCCAGCCCTTTTTGTTATTTTATTAAAATTTGAAACAGGATCTTGCTAGGTTGCTGAAGGTCTCGCTGAATTGCTGAGGTTGGCTTTTAATCTGTGATCTTCCTGTCTCAGCCTTCCAAATACTGGGATTACAGGTGTGCACCACCACATCCAGCTGATGTATTGGCATTTTGATGTGGCCTAGTCTGGGGCACAGGGTGGCTGGGGTGGGGGGATCTTTGAGTGGTATAGGGTGGTGTTTTTGGAGGGGAATGATAAGAGTTGATTTGAGATAGCACAGGGCTACGTCTTTGAAGATCTGTTGGTTCTTTCCATGTTTTTAAAAAACATTATGTAGCAACCTTGAGGAAGAGCTGCCCCTTGGTGGAGTGACCCCAAATGACCATCCTAAAAGGAGAAGGGCAATCCAGGGGGCACTATTCCAGGCCATCTGAAAGTCAACCAAGGATCTAACTCCCTGCCATGCAATCTGTGTTGATATGGTTTGCTAGATTCTGAATCTTCATGGTAGAAGCAAGGGAGATGACACGTCTTTTTTGCCTGGTGGATACCATTTCTCCATGCCATTTGCCCACCTTCAGGATTGATATTCAGAATCCCCAAATGTCCCCTAGCTCGGGCACTGGCCCATCAGAACAGACACTGGTTTGTGAGCAGCCCAGGTGTGCATGTTAGTGTCCACCCACCCACTGAAAACCAGCCCCGCACAATGATCTCTCTCTGTGTCATAGACATGCTTGTGTGCAAAATGCACAAGACAGAAGAAAAGGGACTGGCTTAGAAGCCTCGAGGGCTGCCCAGAGCCGTCAGGTAGAAGTAAAGAACGGCAGCAAAACAAGCTTAAAGGTTGTGGAGAGTATTGCTGATCACTTCTGCCTCTGGAGAGTTCTAGTCCAACAGCACATTGCCTCATCGACTTTCTTGTTTTCTGGAGAGAAGATGGGGCTTCCCTCTTATCCTATTAAACACTTTCAGAAAAGCAGCACATATTAAGATCCCAGGCCTATGTCCCCTGTAAGCTTCATAGGTAACAGTTGGTTCTGCTGCAGCTGGGGGCCCCATGGGCAGCCTTTCTTCCTGTGGTAACAATTTCCCTTCCTGGTGTCTACAAAGAAGGCCAGAGACGGAGCCCAAACCTGTTCACTGCAGCACAGACCGGGGTCCTCAAGCAGCCCCGGCCACACCTGCCAATGAACCCCAGGCTGTTTGGGTTTCTTGGAAGAGAGCATTTAAATCATTCCTACACCTTCCTTCCTGCAAGACCCACAGCCAAAACAGTCCCCTGATGGTTGTTTTAGTCATCCGGGACTTCTTTTCTTGATTCCAATTATTACAGGAGCAAAAACCCCATGGCAGCTATCTTGTTGAACCTTTGGAGTTAGTGTCAAGAGTAAGTAAGTATTTTTCTGAGTCCCTTTTAACTCTGAAAACTTTTAAAGGGATTAGCCAATATAGTTCAAGGAGTTGAATCCCGATAAAAGTATAAAAGCCTTAAAATAAATAAGCCTCTGAACTCATGTCAGATTTGGGCTCGAAAGAAATAAAATGGCCCTGAAATAGATGTCTTTTGCTTTTTAAACCTCCAGGGATCAGCGACAACAGTCTCCAGCCTCTGTCTGCTTGGTTAACAGGGTGGTGGTGTGTCCTGACTAATCATGGCAGAGTAGGTTGCAAGTCCAAACTTTAGTCTGAACTCTGCCACTGGATATTAACAATCAGAGTGTGTGTTTACGATGTCTCTGAGAGCTTTTATTTTAGAAGGAATTATACAATCATGATACAAAAGAACAAACATGTGTAGAAAGGAGTGTTTCCTTTAAAAGTTTTTTTTTGTTTGTTTTGGTACTTGGGATTGAACCCAGGGGTATTCTATCTCTGAGCTACAGCCCCAGCCCTATTTTATTTTTTTATTTGGAAACAGGGTCTCACTAAATTGTGGAGGGCCTTACTAAGTTGCTGAGGCTGATCTCGAACCTGTGATCCTTCTGTCTCAGAATCTCAAGTACTGGGATTGCAGGTGTGTGCTACCACGCGGAGCTTAAAAGTAATTTTTAAAACATGCAGTTAATATATGAACTAGTCCTAGTAAAAATAATTCAGATATACAGATAATGCACATCTTCCCTTTTTATCATGTCTCCTCCAGACTCTCACTCTTCCTTCATGGTATCGTCTGTCATTAGCTTAGAGCCCAACCACCCAGGCATTTAGCTACACATAGATACTTAAAGAAGTCTACATATTTTTATTTTTGCATATTTTATACACACTATATTTAATTTTATATAATTATCTATGTTGGTAACTTTTTTCTACTGAAATACTCAAATGTGCATGAGTGTATGTGTGTGTGCACACTTTTTAACTGTTGCATAGCTCAGTGTTTCAAAACTTGACTTTCCAGCTATTGAATGATCATAGGATGTTTTAAAGGTTGCTGCTGGCATTAAAAAAATGTTATAGCAGGGCATGGTGGTGCATGCCTATAATACAAGTACTTGGGAGACTGAGACAGGAGGATCACAGGTTTAGGGCCAGCTTCAGCAACTTAGCAAGACCCTGTTTCAAAATAAAAAATAAAAAGGACTGGGTCATAGGTTGGAGGTAGAATGCTCCTGGGTTCTATCCCTAGTACTGGAAAAAATGTTATTATAGGTAGAAAAGGAAGGTGGGCATGGTGTTGCATGCCTGTAATCCCAGTACTTGGGAGGCTGAGACAGGAGGATCGCAGGTTTGCAGCCAGCCTCAGCAACTTAGTGAGGCCCTTCGCGACTTACTAAGACCCCGTTTCAAAATAAAAAAATTAAGTAGAGCTGGGGGTGTAGCTTGGAGGTAGAATGTCCCTGGGTTTCATCACCAGTACTATGCATGCACACACACACACACACACACACACACAAAAGATATGCTGAAGTTCTGATGTCTAGTAGCTCAGAATGTGGACTTATTAGGAAATAGGGTCATTACAGAGGTAATCAAGTTAAATTAATACCATTAGGGTGGGCTCTGCTCCAACACGACTGGAGTCCTTATAAAAGGGGAACATTCGGGCACAGAGACAGACATGCATATAGCGAAGATGATATGAGGACACCGGAGGATGCCCAGCATTAGTGTGGAAGCAGGGACTGGAGTTACACTGCTCGGAACCAAGGAACGCCTGGGGCTGCTAGGGGCTACCAGACCTCGGAAGGGGCAGGGAAAGCTGCTTCTCCTACAGGTGGCCCCGGCCACACCTTGCTTTTGGACTTCCAACCACCAGACTGAGAGTGAATTGTAGTGTTCTAAACCACCAGGTTTGTGGTACTTCGTTATGGTGGCCCCAGGAAACTAATCTACATGAGGAAATGTATTTCTTTCTGTGTTCCAGTAAAAAAAAAAATTAAACATCAATAGTTTATATAATGAGCCTCTACTGATGGACACATCCAGACTGTGTCAAATGTTTCTATTATGAACAACACTGCAGTGAACGTCCTTCATCTGCCTCTTGTGGTGAATATGTGAATATTTCTTGGGGACCTTGCTAGCAGGGCGAGGCCCTGGGTTCAAACCCCAGTCTTCCCCCACACTCACACATAAAACCTCTTTTGGTTCTCTCCTTACTCCTAAAGCTCCCTTTTAGTAATTCCCCACCCTCTCTCCCTACCTTGTTCCCTGGCTATAAATTGTCACTAGTCTGTGGTGTTTTTGGAGTTGAGCCCGGTTTTATACTGAGGTCTCCATTCCTCTACTGTGACAGTTCTTGAATAGAATCTGCTTTTACTGCTCTTATATCAGGCTCTGGGTGTCTTCCGATACTCTTTCTAATTCTTCCTGCTTTTCTTTACTACCCTCCTTTCCTTCCTATTTCCTTTCCTTTTATATTTGTCTAGTCTATCTTTTTAAAAAATCCATTTATTGTTAAGGTTTCTTGTCATTTTGTTTTGGGTCTATGATCTTAAACAGCCTAGAGACAAACTTCTTTTTTTTCTCAAATCAACCTGAGCTGGGCATGATGGTGCACATCTATAAACCCAGTACTTGGGAGGCTGAGACAGGAGGATTGGAGGTTTGAGGCCAGCTTCAGCAACTTAGTGAGACCCTGTTTCAAAATTAAACACACACACACATATACAGACACACAACATCTGTATGTATATGTACTTCTATTTCTATATATTAAGAAGGTGGGGCTGGGCGTGGTGGCGCACGCTTGTAATC
The DNA here is from genome assembly GCA_004027185.1 of Glis glis. Classification (NCBI taxonomy): domain Eukaryota; kingdom Metazoa; phylum Chordata; class Mammalia; order Rodentia; family Gliridae; genus Glis; species Glis glis. The sequence goes on from PVJS01046672.1 coordinate 15,575, forward strand.
CCAGTACTTTGGGAGGCGGAGACCAGAGGATCCGGGTTCCCGGCCAACCTCAGTGCGCATGGGTGCGCGATCTCTGTCTCTCTCTCTCTCTCTCTTCTCTCTCTCTCTCTCTCTCTCTCTCTCTCTCTCTCTCTCTACCTAGTGAGGC